>VACF01002188.1:0-118948 GCA_006891605.1 Pleurozium schreberi
GTCGGACGATGATTCACTTCGCATTGGTTTGTTGGACACAACAGAGCTCTCTTCCTGTGCAGGATCCCAGTCATTCATAGCTGGGTTAGAGCGAAAGCTTCGCGACTGCAAACTTTTAACCGAGAGATGGAATCCCTGGGGCGTTTTGTCGACTTTGATGAAGCCTGTGCCAGTAGTATGATGCTCCTTGTCAATGGCCGCCATGTATTTGTAATACTCACTCTCGGTGTAATCTTCCTCCACTTCCCCGGAGCCTAGCGTTTCCAGAGGAACCCCGTTGGCCAGGAGCTGGAGGTACTTCATCCGCTCGGGGGGGTCGAAGTTGCTGGATGGGTTGTTGCTGTCAGTGGGAAGGGAAGAAGCCGGGAGTTCCTCTCCGTCACTTCGGCTTGGTTTTAGGATTCGYTTGGGTGCGTTTGCGWCGAGATAGGCTCGTACTTTGCGTGAGTGCTCCTCTTGCTCCTCCGGGGTACTAGCAAGCTCCTCACTGCGGTTGGGCTTGCCGAATTTTGGGGAGTCGTAGCCCACCATCCTGTGTCACTAGAGAAGCTGAAAAATGAAATGTCACAGGCACGTAGAAGAAGGCAATTCCAGAAGAAGTTGGTAGATGACTCCTAATGGACTGAGGAATCTAGGTTTGAAAAAAGGGTAATTCAATTGATCATACTGTGAAAAATGTACTTCAGGTGAGGGCATGTTTGTGTCAGTAGAATCATTTAAGAGCATTACACGTGATGGTAGAAATATAACCGAATTGAACAACACGAAGTTCACAAATCATTTACTCAAACGGACTCCGAAAAACATGAGGCCAAAATTTGTACATCTTGGTCCTGTAGGATTTAAAAAAGAAGAAGAATCGTGTTGTGCGCAATTTGGTGACAGACCCGCAAATTGCAGAAATCCTCYCTTAAAATCTCAGAAATTTTAYAGGTTTTAATSTCTCAAAATGAACAACGACTCGTGGACATACAAGTGGTATATGAGGAAGACGAAAGCTTAGTTCATTCATAACATTCTTGACTGGGCTCTAGAACATCTCCTAGAGATTGAAAAGTGAAGATCAATACTTTTAGAATCCTAGAAATTCTCCTTGGTTCTCATTTAGCCTCAGTGTTGCATCATTTTCTCTACGATTTTCTCCATGACTCCGCATGAGCTAATATACAATTTCTTCCCATGAATCATCTTTCAGTTAATTTATGGTACAAAAGAGAGGCAAAGAAATAAACCTAACATTCATTTGAAGCTTTCTGAGGAAAAGAAGAACAACTTCGGCCCGCAAACCTCTAGAGGAAAGATTTTGTGCACATAAATCTATAACGACAATTTCTTCCTAGATAGACGGTTTAGATTTCTGAAAAAAGAGAGATCGGAAGTAAACGTAACAGTCAGTTGAACCTTCCTTATTCACAAGACGTGAAGAAAAACTGGGAGACCTGAATGAAAGTCTATTGGGGTACTTCTATTAGGCCCATACCTATATGGATCTGCTGAACATGAGTGCTACCTTCGTGTACTCCTTTCCGAAGTAAGTTAGACTCTACTACAAGGGCAAGGCACCAGCAACTAAGTAACATGCTTATCGGAAAAGAACACTCTGCAAAAAGAGACCTCAAAGTTGGCTGTCCCTTGAAACAATCAATCCCAAACTTCCCATGTGTGCAAGTATCATCTACTTCCAGCACGGTGAGTACGCGATCGCGAGTGACTAAACCCAAAATTCAATCCTGCAATTGAATGRTTTCGAAATCCAGTCTTAGTAGTTGCACCCAATTTGAGAATTGGACAACGTTTCATCCACTTTTAAGAATTAATTCACGAAATCGAGAGTATAAGTGATCGGTCTCCTATTCCAGAACAATCTCACTACCAGAAARTTTGAGGTGAAGAGATCGATCTGCCGAAACCGATCCAAGCATGCTACACGCTCAATTGGAATAACGTCAAGAACTCTAACTAATTCGTATTCCCAGTCTCCTAATTCCTCCAAAGAGCTAGACTAGGTGAAGTCCGAGAGGCACTACGCTAGCAATTCCAAAGATCGAAAAGCTGGCGAAAAAGCTCCCAATCCAAGCACAAAGATACCGTTCTAAACACAAGAACACGAAAAACTCTCTTTCCCCTGCTGCTGCAACAGTACTCTTGTCTCTTAAGAAAGCTCCAACCGCGATCAAGGAATCGAAGAAACCCAATACTAGCTCACCTCGAAAATTCAAACATCAACAGAAAATCACGCAATCTCGTAAGCTTAAGCCGATCGCAACCCAAAGCAGTAACGATTGACATTCAGAGGAATAGGCAAGAAAATATGTTTTCAAAGCGACTGTGGAGTACTTACCTGAACTTGCGAACCGATCGGCGAGCTCTTGAATCACCAGATGATCAATCTTGACACAAKTTCACACTTAAAAAGCAAAACCAAATGTGATAAACAGGAAACAAGAACACAAACTTCATAAACGGAATCATATCATGACTTGAGATTTGCTGATTGTAGTGATGTTAGATTCATCCCAAGAGAATTTCATCCATTGCTAGTATTTTCTCAGCAAATAATCACTTACTGGATCGTTTAGCTTCTCAAATAACGTATTTCCCCCTCTTCAACACCTCGTGAGATTTTCCACAATTCCTGATCAATGTAGAAATTTAATGTGGCAAAACATTCAAGCTATAATTATTTTATGCCGAAATGAGTGTGTGGCATATACGGAGAATTGTAAGCATGTTGAATCACACTGTCAACAAGGATTGCCATCCCAGTAATTTGGTGAATAATGCTCACGCTCGGTTTCTAAGGTTAAGGTAGTGAAACCTTTCTCGTGAGCGACAACGTACACTAGCTGAAGAGTCAAAGCCTACCCACGATTTCACTCATCCTATGATGAAAACATTGAAAATATTTATCTTATTCATATGATATCCATATAATGCAATTCTAAGTGTATTGGAATCACCTTTAATATGGGCACAAGAGCCACAAGGTGTGTGGGGGGGAAATCATTCTAGTAAGAGAATCCGTAGGGAAAAAAATGCTAAAAACCTTGGTAATGAGATCACTTCAAAATTGGAAGAAGATTTATTGTTTGTTCAAATTATGATTGAAAGAAAAACTCTTTTCAAACACTAATCGTTTGCAACTAATGTGCCGTCTCACTTGACAACCATGTGCTTACCCTACAAGAGAAAGGGGTGTTTTAAGTTTAGTCCTAATAGTATAGTCTTTTAAGTAATGACCTTTAAGTAAGGTTTTTAGTAAAATTTAACTAAAAAGACTATCTTTTCAGTAAAATTTTACTAGGAACCTTACTTAAAGGTCATTACTTAAAAGACTATACTACTAGGACTATACTTAAAACACCCCTTTCTCTTGTAGTGCTAGGACCTTGGCATGCCTCTTCATTTCCAGATACTGGTTATAATGTTGCATTATTTAGAGTCAATTGTTGTTAATGGAGATCGATGCCCATTGACTTATCTTGTCCATTTCTTTTKATTGTAGCTGTTCTTTACTAGTGTTGGTAACTGGCTCAACTTCAAATCGAACATGATGACTGATGAGGAGGTTCACCAATGTGTAGTTTCTGGGAAAATTCCGCGCTTCCACCTCCCCGAACTCCTTCCTCTTCTCTTGCTCGGTATAACAGATGATTACATCGACATAGCCACATTGGCTTATGAGAGACTGGAAGGCATTGGCGAGATTTATAAGAAATTCATGGAYCATCTTGATATAAGAGCTACACATGTATGTATTTGATTTTGACTTAAGAAATATTCATGGATGCAAATAGAAGCACAATATTAGGTTGAGGGTTCCATAATTCCCTTAAGAGGGTTGTAGTTCTTGATTCCAGCACTACAAGAGAAAGGGGTGTTTTAAGTGAGTTTTTAAATATAGTCCAAGACACAAGATTATAAGTAAATGACCTTTAAGAAGATTTCCAATAAAAATTTACTTGAAACACATGGATTTTTAGTAAAATTTTACTGAAAATCTCCTAAAAGTTCATTACTTATAATCTTGTGTCTAGGGCTATACTTAAAAACTCACTTAAAACATCCCTTTTACTTGTTGTGCAGTCTTGAGTATGTGGGAAAACTTGAGTCAACAAAGTTTTGGAGAAAAGACTCAGACTTTCAAGAAGAGAGACCCAGAGCCTCTATAGAAAATTGAGAAGAGCAAGGGTTTCTTTTTTCTTACCTCAATGCGGGAGGGGGGCTCTTGAGGTTTCAAGTTTGTTCATGTTGAACAAACTGGAATGAAGAAACAGGACCCCTAAAGGGAATCGCGGCCCCCTCAAACTAGTATTGGGTCCATAATTATTCATAATCTAAGTTTTTCCGGAGAGATATTGTCGGTATTGTTTGTACTCTTCAATGTGCATCTTTAACGGATTTTTCCAGTTAAATTTGTGAACTTTTCTGTTGTGGAGGTATGAATTGATCTCAGTCTGAAGGAAAGTGGTACATTAATGGTGACTGCCATGATCAGGGACCTAAGGGCGAACGCTTTCGATCCGCAGAAGAAGATGCCAAAATCATGGAAAAGGTAATGGAGGAGGAAAGGAAGTGTCAGGAGAAGTATGAACGGGAGCTGCGAGAAGCAGAGGAGCAACGAAGGTTACAGAGGGAGAGCGGAGCTAGAGAATCCACCTCAGAGGATAAAACCTCGCAAGAAGGTAAACGAATGGTTTCACTCTACAAATGATGCAAATTGGTTAAATTTTAGTCCATTACTACCTTTTAAATGATTTTTCAAGCCTGTTTCCAAATCACAAGTTCAAAATTGCACACCATCGGATATTTATGACTACGCAGATGATGTGCACATCCCAATGTTGCATTCGTGAATCCTCAATCTTGACTTTGCAAACACAAGCCTCAGGCTCCATATCTTCTCACATATTTTCTACTTCATGTTCTTGAGTATTTCCTCCAGATGTTGCTCAAGAAACCTCACTATATCAATCTTTGAAAGCGCAAACTAGTTCCATGGAGGAAGAGTTGAACCAGGCGGTTTTGTCAACGGAGAAGATACTAGACACCCATTCGCGGTTATCCAATACTAGGCCTGATAAAGAGCCACTCGATTCGTATAAGGATTCTRAGGAGGATCAACAAAGGTTACAGAGAGTAAGCGATCCGGAAACCTCCACCTCAGCTGAGACAGCCACGCAAGAAGGTAAAACAATGAAACACAGCTCCTTGTAACTTACAAATGATGATAGTAAAATTTTACTTAAAAGGCATGTATTTTTAATACATTCTTACTTAAAAGACTCTGTATATTAGGTCATTACTTAAAATCTTATCTCTAGGACTTAAGTAATGACCTATAAGTAGCTTTTTAAGAAATGTTTTTACTTAAAAGAAATGTGTTTTTAGTAAATTCTTACTTAAAACACCCCATTCTTAAATTTTTATGTGTTTTTAAGAAATGTGTTCTTAGTAATGACCTATAAGGAGTCTTTCAAGTAAGAATTTACTAAAAACACATTTCTTTTAAGTAAAAACATTTCTTAAAAAGCTACTTATAGGTCATTACTTAAATCTTATCTTTAGGACTATACTTAAAACACCCCATTCTCTTGTAGTGAAGTGCTTGTGATATCAATGCAGTTTTCATATAGATCCATTGAAATGTCCGTTTTTTTTCTGGGGTTGCAGTTTCAAAGTGTTGAAGGGGATGCAGAACTCCAAAAGAGATCTGGTCAGGCTCTGGAAGATCTCGCTCAAGCATTAGGAATGGAATCAGCTAAAGAGCTTTATGTGCAGCACATGCATTGCTTTTTGGATATCGTTGCAACAGGTTGCCAAGGCTGGTCTTCAAGCTTGCGAGGAAAATTTGTGTTCCACAATTTCATACGCAGTTCCATCGATATTGTACGTACCACATTCCAATTAATTCCCAAACCCAGGTACGGTAATTACCACCATCCCGGTCTGTTTTTCCAAACCTGTAATCCTACTTACAGGCGGCTCATTTGAAACCCCAAGTGCTTGCTTAACCCCTAAGCGTCACAGAAAAAACAGCTCGGAAGACGGGTTGGGAGGAGCCTTTTGGAAAAAGTAGCATAATTTGAAATCCAGGTGGTTACTAAAAATTTGACCGTAGAAATTTGTAGCCAACTACACTAGGAGTGCAAATTTACTGTTTCTAAGAAGATCCACCGTATGGATGCAAATATTATAAGGTTTGATGCAGGTGCTCTTTCAGGAATTCAATCTGCTACGTCTAGAAAATGTCCGTTGTGACGCTTAGGGGTTAAATTAATGATGCTTTGGTGAAACTTGGAACTTCATTAGAAATTGAAAAAACAAATCGTCTTGGCTCTCAACCAATTTCACTAAGGGAGAGGCACCCAATGGCGTCCATGTACCCAATGCCGTTCCTTTCTAGGTCAAACATTCGTTCTAGAACGTAAATCTAGCGGGACTGTAGACTGCTTATTATTTTAGGACAAAGAAATAAGCCATGTACCACCTACCTACATTTATAGCTTGAAACGATTATGTCTTGGAGATTTGGACGGCATTGGGTACACGGATGCCATTGCGTGCCTCTCCCTTACGGCAACATCACCTATCTTAAATTTCACATACATCTTTGAATCTTAATTTGGCAATCTGAAGGCACAAGGAATTGAAGTGACAGTCGCTCTTCCTTTGAGTTTCATGTAGCGCAATAGCAATGTACACAGAATAGGAATAGGGAGTATTAATGGGACCCACACTAATTAATTGACATTTCACACTACATAAATATCTACCTTTGTTGTACATCAACAATGATAGAAGTGTCTGGGTCTGTATTGTACATCATGTTTTGAACATCTACAATTTCCCTCATTTAGTCCCCTTAATTATTTGATCTCCTTTAGTACCCCTATTTAGTGTAACTCATGGCTTTGTTTGAATGCTATTGCTCTAATGCCACTATCTTTGTCTTTTGCAATTGCAATTGACCATCTAACATCTACACTGAATAGTGAAATTAGGTTGCCCCTCACTAATTTCTCAACATACCACACTATTTAAATAGTTATGACTAATGTACAAAAAATATCCTACTTTTAAATTAGTAATTGGTGTATTTGGAACTCATGAACTTCCATGTGCACAAATGGAAGGATTTGTAGAAATATTTTCTGACTTTCATGGCTTTTACAGTCACTTTCTTGGAGGAAGGCAACCTACTTGGAAAGGCAACCTAATTTCAGTATTTAGTGTACGTTCTGAGTACTCAAGTCTCCAATCTTATTAATCATTTAATTTGGTCCCTTCAACCTTCTGCAGGTGGGTCCTCATCTGGAGTCACTTATGCCTTTATTTAGTGTGTGCTTGCAAACCGACCAAGACCTTCCTCTACGTATCCTCTTCTTGCAGGTATGTACACGTGTCTGTGCACCCTTACAACTTTGCTTACCGTTTGCTACCTGGTTCTGTCACTATTTTTTCAGCGGGGAGAGAAAAACAAGAACGGTGTAACCCTGAGGCTTTGTCATAGGTTAATCCATTCACTAATTGGACCTCACATCTTCACTCCAATCTTAACCTTGTTGTGCAGTGTGAATGGGGTTGTAGATAGGATTCCCAAACACAGATTTCCAAACCAGAGTCGATGCCATAGTCTCTATCCTTTGGACAGAGCCAATAAATAATGACTCTGGATTCTTCAGTAGAAAGTTAACGGCATACGCTAAAAGTCTGTTTGTTTAAGGTCTTATATAAAAACCCACAAGACAGTGAGAGTAACACAAGAACTGCATTATTTCCTTCATTTTACAGCACCTGGTTGTTGTGTCTCCTGTGTTTCTAGAGTGAGTGTATTGAGACCTAGAATGATTATTAATTTTGGTGATGGCGGCTGTTGCAACAGCTCCTGGACGAATTATTTGAGAAACAGGAGTTGGARTCGTCATGGGTTTCTCTTGCTCAGGATGTTCTTAGCAAACTCCTGATTCCTTGTGCTGTTGGGACGGCAAGCAAGGTAGTATATCTCCTTTTAACAAACAGCAAGTGGAAGAGAAATGGGTTCCTTGACTACCATGTCACTATAACAAAACATGGTATAAAAAAAAAAAACTCAAAATTGAGTGCGGTTCTTTTTGCCACGTTTGTCTGCAAGCCCACTATGCCACGTTTGTCTGCAAGCCCACTATGCACACTTTGGAATCTCAAAGCGTGTGATATACCATTGGAAAGGTATTTTCAAGACCTTTCCACCGGTATATCACAAGCCTCAAAATGCTAAAAATTGCAGTCGAAAATTGCAAAAGAAGTTGACTGCCTACTACGCGTACATGAAGCCAAACGTGGCAAAAAGAACTGCACTCGATTTTGAGTGCGATTTTTTTTTTACCATGTTTTGTTATAGTGTGTAAAAGAAATATGCTTACCGGAGTCTGTTTTTTTTGTGGTGGTATTTCTATCAGACAGAAGCTGCTGTGCAGTACAGTGCAATGGTGGCAATAGGGACATTTCTCAGACGAGACCTGTGCAACCAGGTTGTTTCAATTTTGATTCCCACCAGCCACCATGGCATCTCATTATATCCTCATCCAAGAAATAATTTCTTTTCTAGAAAATATATGGATTCATCAAGGGCAATATCTCTTAGTGAAATCTCATGAGATAATCTTAGTGTTCAAGTAACAAATAATGTACCAAAAAGGAAGATTATGGATAGCAAGCATGCCATTATGAGACACTTTCCATAATTTTTTTATTCCTTCCATTAATTTGCTCATTGTAATCAGTACCTATGTTCAGAATTTTCTATACCCCAAGTGCAATCCTCTGTTTTCCATTTTCGTTACCCATGTTRAGTTCCTTGGAGTATCTTGTGTTTTAATTTTACCTCTGGAAACAACATCGTCGCCATCAACTGATCAAATGCTTCCAAAATGGCAGGAACTGATGCAGGAGCTCATGAAAATGCCCGAAGGACTTCTATTCGTTTTAAAATCTTGTATCGATGAAGACTCTTACCATGACGTGCGCCGTGCAAGCACTCATGTGATGTATCAGTTTCTTCGAATTGCTGGTCCCATATTGAGTGGTAATCTCTTCCAAATGTCTTGATTATTCATAAAGGTTTCTTGTTAGCTTAGCTACATAAATCTGAAGGCCATATTCGTTATATTGAGACTTTTTGCAGTCTCATTTCTATCTTCAGCTCGAAGACAAACCGTTTCATCTCTTTATTAGTATCTTTTTATAAATAGGTAACAACACCAATTTTTAAAATTTCATTATAGAATCACTATTTGAGCATTATTTATTTTTGGTTTCAATTACTTTTTTTTCAAATGAATTTTCCAGTAACTAGCATTCTGTCTCAAAATCTGCAAAAAGTCTCAATATAACAAATATGGTATTTTGATGGCATGCTCAGGTTGCTCCCCTCTAGATTTCTAAATCTCAATAGCTTGGGTTAACAGTACACTCAATTTTTGCTGAATTTCTTGCCTCCACATATCAGAGTAGCCAGGGAAATTCCTATCACTTATTTATTTTCTGGTTGAAATGGAACAGATTTGTGCAAGCTGTACACAACTGGAATCTAGACTTATCCTAGTTTTTGAAAGAACACTACAAGAGAATGGGGTGTTTTATGTATAGTCCTAGATACAAGAATTTAAGTACTGGCCTTTTTAGGAGATTTTCAATGAGAAATAAGTGTCTTTTTAGAAAAAAATTACTATAAAGACACGCATTTTTTACTAAAAATCTCCTAAAAAGGTCAGTACTTAAAATCTTATCTCTAAGACTATACTTAAAACACCCCATTCTCTTATACTGGAAGTATCACAATTTAAGAGATACTTAAATTATCACTTAAGTATCACAATTTAAGTGATACGTAAGTGTCTTATTATGGGTGTGTGGGATTTATAGATGAGGAGAGGTTGGAGCTTATCAGAATTCTCTCCAAGCGAATGAAGGATAGCAGTAAGCTCATAATAAATTTCAGTGGTAGACAAGCAACAAAAATAATGTTACAGTTGAAAAAATAATTTTTAGACTTCCTATGACTTTTTTTAAAATTATAGAAAATTGTTGCCTTCAACTTCCCATGAAAGCTAGTAGATAGGCCTATTAGCATCAAAAAAGTTGCTTCAAAGTGAATTGATGATTGTATTTAATTAAAGCATAGATTTTGCCCATTCTAGAAATATGCTATCTTCATTTCATGCAACCAACTCCTTGAAGCTAGCGATATTCTTTTGCATGTTTAATTTTTGTTTTCCAATCTAAATAGCTTGGAATGGGGCTTTTCCTAGAAGTCTATGGTCTAAGTTTGATATGGACTGGGGTATTATACCTTGAATGGTGAATTTGACATACATTTGCAAACATTGACTAAAATATTATTAAAATTGAATGTCTTCATAGTTCTTTCATAATATTCATCTTTTGAGAAGAGTTGTGAATACTTTGGATTGAACTAATGGTTCATATAATGAATTCATTAGAGCATCCAAGATGCTCTAATTCTCTAAATTGTATTTTTTTATTCAAGTTTTGAAATTTTGAGTTTGAGAATGTAAACATCAATACTCAACCAATGATCACAATAGACACATGTTTTTTTTTTTAATACACTTGTCTAGCCATAGTGCACCTAGTATAATGAAAAGTTGCCATCAAAGTTGTTTTAAGAAGTATTATAACTTAAATATACTCCTATATGCCAAAAATTTATTTTTGAGTTTGAAATTGGTAAAGGATCAAATATTCTTATAAAATATTATTTAATGAACATAAAATACACTCACATCTTACTGCATTCACTGGTAGTAGGTTGTGACCGAAACAACAGAAAAACAACAATTTTTTGTTGTTCTGGGTACTTGTGGTCACAACTTGATTAAACCAAAAGAATTTTACAAAGACGTTGACAGATTTATATTGTTTTAGGCACTTCAAATTTTTTTGGGACCAAATACACAAAAAAATGTTTAATTTTATAAGTACAAATTTATTCCATACATGTACATGTGAATTCAACCATGGTGTGATGGTTGGAACATGTGGTTTGCAAATGCAAGGTCTTGGGTTCAAATCGTAACTCCAAGTGAACGTTGTTGATGTGGCAGTCAACGCAATTTGATCAGATGGTGACATGACAATTTGATCGCTGTTGACATGACCGTCAACACAATTTGACCATATGGTGACATGGTAGTTTGACCAGAGTAAAATTTTGAATTTTTTCTAATATTTAAAAAAGATTGTTGTCCAAATTGACAGAATTGATTTAACAGATTTGAGAGTAATTTTGACCAATACAACACAATTAAATCAATGGAACTGAAAAACAACATTTTTGACGTCCAATTCTATTGTATTGGTCACTATTTTTCTACTAGTGATCACATACACTACACATATAAAACAATATGAAAACGTGGTACATATTTCATCGTGCTTATTTTGCTGCATCACTTCTTCCAAGGCTTGCTCATTTTTGTTTGACAAACATGCTTACTTCTAAAATGGAAAAAGATCTATAACTTTGATACATAGTTT
Organism: Pleurozium schreberi; assembly: GCA_006891605.1. Taxonomy (NCBI): domain Eukaryota; kingdom Viridiplantae; phylum Streptophyta; class Bryopsida; order Hypnales; family Hylocomiaceae; genus Pleurozium; species Pleurozium schreberi. Next base: position 11,542 of record VACF01002188.1, read on the forward strand.
TATAATGTTTAACATCCACTAAAAACTCTCTGCATGGATTAATTCACTACAAGAGAAAGGAGTGATTTAAGTATAGTCCTAGAGATAAGATTTTAAATATTGACCTATAAAAAGTCTTTTAATTAAGAATTTACTAAAAGCACATGTCTTTTTAAGTAAAATTTTACTTAAAAGACATGTGTTTTTAGTAAATTCTTACAAGTTTAAAAGACTCCTTATAGATCATTACTTAAAATCTTATCTCTAAGACTATACTTAAAACACCCCTTTTTCTTGTAGTGATTACATGAGTTTATTAACTCCTAAAGTCCGAAGGCCTTTTATCCAGCAAAGAGCAAAAAAACATTTCAAATGTTTTTTTTGCATATGTAACCAAAGGATCCTGTATTAGGCATGTGCAAGGTAGAACCACCCGTAACCGACCAAATAAGGAATTTTGGACAAATCTAGAGCTATGGAATGCTAGGTAAATAATTTTAGAGGTGTGTTGATAAAAATTATGGGGATTGCACAAACTTTGGTAATTTTATGGCATGAATTGAAATTACTATGAATTTTCAAAGGCAAAAAGTGCGCCGGACTCATTGCCAATCTCTAGATTCTTCTAATTGCGATTAGTCAAACAACTACTTTTCCACTCACTGCTTCCTACTTTCTTGTACACTAGGTTGGGACACGTGTCATGAGGTTATGGGATTGAGTGGCCAAAATTTGGTGAGAGTCCAAGGAAACAAGCAATAAATAGGCCCAAAAAAATAGGAATTGGAGCCTTTGGCCGACCATAGTATGAAGCCTCCAAAGTCCAAAGTCCAAGCCTGAAGTCCAAACCTATTCCACTTTTTTGACTTCTATCCTTTCTCTACACATTAATCCATCCAATTTCTGAAATTTTCCATGAATCTTCATTCATGTGACAATTTTTACAAGCGATAGGTTAGAAAAACATGAGAAAGGAGTCAAAAATGGCCTTGGTAAAAATTACACTACATGCCCTCATCATTGAACAAGGAATATGAAGAGTATAAATGGAATCAAAAGGTGGGATTAGACATTGAAGGGAAGTAGGTTCATTGAATGCTAAGAGTCACGGCTTTTTGTAGTGGAGACTAGGGTTCAACTCCATCAAATAACAAATAACAAACTCTGATCCCAAGCCCGTCGAATTCCGTCGCATTCCATAGCCATGTAAGCATTTGACTGCCAAGTAGGCAGCCAAACGCCTTCTGTGAAGGGTCGAGAGGCCAAAGTCTTGGGTTTCTCAAATTCAATTGGTTGAAACCAACGGATTCTCGACCTTGTGCCGTAGTGTGAAGTGGCCCTTAGTCCCAACTTTGAAAAGAAAGAAAAAAACATTTTGACTTTGGTTGAAATACATTAGTCTATAGGTTGGTTATTGGACCTGATCGGGAATGGGTGGTTCTACGTCATATGTGGAAGAGATTTCAAAAACTTTGACTATGTAGGTTACAAGATATTTGCTTTTAAAGTGAAGTAAACAACTTTTTTTGCACCTTTCTTAACTACATTTTTTGACTTCGAAACTTTTTAACTAATGAATTTTGCTCTACTCATTTTGGATTTCTAATTTTCTATGATGAAGAATTGAATTAAGAGTACTAAAAATAATTCAAAATACACACTTAGTTTTCACTCATTAACAAACTTGTTTAGTAGAAGTAGGTTTAAGATTGAACGGAAAACAAAATTGTTAATAGCTCTAAGATGGAATTGAAACACACTAATCACAATAGTGAGATTGTTCTAGCTAGAGATCTTGACTTTGTGAAACTTTTTTTTGAAAAAATGTAAAAATTGAGCCTAGAAATAAATCCTACAAGTTAATTTTTCAAGAAGATGCTTGAATTGCCCAAAAAATAAAATTGTCCATACCTTTTGCATAACAAATCCAAATAGAATGAATCAAAGCTTCCAATGTAGATAAAAAATACAATTTATGTGAAACAAGTTTTTCAATTTTTTTGAGGAGTTTTCTCTACCCTCTGAACTAAAATTTGGGCTTTTTGTGCCATAACTTTTGCTCTTGGGGACGGATTGAAATGAAAATTATATTTTTGGAAAACTATTGTGTTTTCCTATCATCACAAAAAATTCGAAAAATCTCAACAAATATTGAGACTATAGGAGCCTCCCCAAAATCCATTTTGTTCTTCAAGGGGACAATGGGACTTTAGGGGTTAAGAACCACTTGCACAATTTAATATTACACTATTTGGCCACTGCTCTCTAATCTTCATACGTAGCTTTTGAATTTTTTATTCAATTATGATAAAACTTATAACCTAGGTATGCAAGATTATTATATAGTCACTACAAGAGAAAGGGGTGTTTTAAGTAAGGTTTTAAGTATAGTCCTAGACACAAGATATTAAGTAATGACCTTTAAGTCAAATTTTAGCAAAAAATGACTAATACGACATGTGTTTAGGTCATTTTTTGCTAAAATTTGACTTATAGGTCATTACTTAATATCATGTGTCTAGGACTATACTTAAAACCTTGTTTATAACACCCCTTTCTCTTGTAGTGAGTTTATAACACTCCAAGAGAAAGGGGTGTTTTAAGTAGTGTCCTAGACATCATGTCTTTTAAGTAAGGTTTTAAGTAAAATTTTACTAAAAGGACAGTCCTTTTAGTAAAATTTTACTTAAAAACTTACTTAAAAGACGTTACTTAAAAGACATGATGTCTAGGACACTACTTAAAACACCCCTTTCTCTTGTAGTGTAAATATTTTTATATTTTTCAAAAGTAGATTTGTAATGGAGAATTATATCTCTAGAGTAGATATTTGCATTTGTAGTTTTTTTTTTTTTTTTGACACACACAAGTTGCAAGGCAACCTTCGGCAATTTTTCACTCAAGTGTAAGAGGATTTCATAGCCGGGGATTAAACCGCCAACCTCTCCATCTGATTTGGGTACCTTACACCATCACCTTGGTAGTTTAGGGTCATTTTGGACTGTGCATTTGTAGTTTTGAAGGTTATCTTTGGAAAGCCCCAAATAATGGATAATCAAACTTTGCAATAGACACTCTTGCATAAGATCTTCAATACAAAAATCACCTGCATTTTTTGAATCTGATTTTCATGCAAAAAATAGATTTAAATAACACTAACCTTAAAATACTAAAAAGAATAATTTCATAAAATTTTATTTAACTTCAAAGTTTTGTTTACGTTAAATGTCATGCTTTCAACAATAATTGTTAAATCCTATATATATTATTATTATCAAGACGTGGGACTTGTGAGTTCCAGAAAAAATCACCAACAAATTGAGTGATCACCACTTCTTTTCTTACGCCCATAATTTAGTAGCATCATTGATAATACAGTTGAATAACATTTATTTATTTTAGTGCCAATAATGAGATTGTATCCATTTACAAACTCAAGCATGGCAACAACCTCACAAAAATAGTTATTTACGAAAGTTGCTACTAAAGTAGTGTAATTTAAGCCCTAATGGTTTACAATTTGTTTCAACTAAAACCAACTCTAGAGCAAAGCACAACCATAAGGAAAAGAGAGTTCATTCTAGGATCAATTTTAAGAAGTGTGATAATAATTGATTGCTCACATAATAATTGTGTATGCTAGCTGTTACAGCCACTTCATGGTGCATAGTGTAAAAACTATGCACCATGGAAAAAAAATTTAATTTAAAATTTTTCAGTTTTTAATTCAACCCCTCTCCCCTTTCAAAAATTTTAATTTTAATTTTTTTTGGGGGGGGTTGAATTAAAAATTAAAAAATTTTAAATTTTAAATTAAAATTTTTTTCCACTCCTCACCCACCCTCTGTCACCCTCCCCTTCTTGTAATTTTCAGGGTGGGTGGGAGGGCAAACAATATGGGATATATCCCAAATTACACTTGTATTTGTACCGTATCAAAACCCGTATATATTCCAATACGTATCCATATCCGTATCAGTACCCATATCAGTACCGTATTAGTACCCAATCCCGTATCTGTATCCGTATTCAAATGTTTTTGAGATCAACAGTTGTGAGGGGGGGTTGTAATTTTTTTTACAAAAATATCAACGGTTCCCGTTTTTTAGCAGGGAGGGGGGGTTGTTAATTAATGCAAAACCTGTGACGGCCACTTTTCACTGGATAGTTACATTGCCCAAGATAGCATTTGAAGTGAAAAAATTGAGATAATTTTCCAAACAAGATCAACAAACTTTGATTTCGATTAGATTGAAATGATTGCACTAGTAAATAAAAAATCAATTTTTTAATTTTATTTATATTTATGTTGTTCAATTGAATTCAGGATCTATAAAAAAAAAATCTCCATATTTTTATCTTCATATATTTCTAGAAAGGTCGTTGATTACTTAAATCTTTCATGTTTTGAGGCCCAAAGCTATTTGAAAATCTTCATCCTCAAAGCAATGTCAAAAATCTTCATCCATATTTATTTGTTAACCTCTAAAAAATCAGCATGCGTTTTTTGGCTCCATGGAAATTTTCGGCAGGTACTTGTGACTAGAGATTTCCATACTTTTGGCCCAAATTTTAATTAAAAGTGGGGACGAAATCAAAAGTTATGGTCTGCTATGTTACTTTCTTTTGTAAACGGGCAGTCCGGGCAGATTAGAAAAAATCACTTTTTTCAAAACAAAAATTTGAAATGGGCTTCCTAAAGTTATATACACTGAAAAGCTTTCAAACATTCCATTTTGATCAATGAATCAAAACTTATGAGGATTTTTTGTTTAGGGGCAGTTATGGATTTTCTACTCTAATATAAACTTTAAAGTCCTTTATCTTACTCAATTTTCATTAATTTTGGAAAAACATAAAATCATAGGATGTAGATTGTTTATTTCAACATTGTAACCATTGGTATTGGCATTTTTCAATTCCATAATTCAATTGTTTACAATTCAGTATTTTGAACCATTCTCTACCATTGTCCACTTACTATTTTTTTCCTATGTGTTGTACAATTCCAAATGATCTCAAAATTTTTCAAGCATGTGGCCAACTTGTCTTGAAAAAAGATTTTAAAGAAGCACCACCATTTTGGACACTTTTTCATAGAAAAGTGAGCTTGTGAAGTGGAGTTGTCTTATTTTTCACAAAGCCAAAAGAATGATTCAAGTGAATTTGAATGCTTATATCTTGCAATCCAAGTGGTGGAAATTTTTGAAATTTTTACCACATGTTCTAAGGTCATCATACTACAAGATCCTATGTTTACATTGGTCAAAAAAATGTTTCTCTCGAAAAAATTGGTACTTAAACTATAAATGGCAATTAGGGAGCATTTTCGGTAAAAACATAGTCATGGAACTTTAGGGGTTAATACTTAATACATCCAATTGTTATGTACTTAAGTTAAGTTGTTTGAGTACATTTGAGTTATTTGTAAAGTCCCCTCCACTTTCGGCATGACTTTTTTTGAAGTTGAGAAGGCAACTAGAGTTGAAGCATCAAACTTTTTTGCAAGATAATTATGCCACACAACTTCAAAAGTGGGGACCAAAATTTTTTAGGCACCATTTTGATGGGAAAATAAGTTTCATACCCACTTTTATTTCGACTTTTTTAACTCAACCGGCTTTTTCACAAAACTCATGGGTTTAAACCCCGGTCTAGTGTACTTTACGAATAACTCAATTGTCTCAAAATTTTAGAGCAATTATAAGCACCAATTGCAAGTTCATTGTGCCAAATTCAAATTGTAGACTAGTCTATTTCTAGCCCTTCTAATAGGTGAAGTTTTGTCTTTCAAATTTTTTAGAAAAAAACATGTATGTCCTATAATTTGCACATTCTTTACTAGAAAATGGGCTTAAAATATATTTGAAAATTTTTACCAAGAAAACTTTCATATTCATTTTTCATATAATTGTCAATTGGAAGTTGTTACTAAATAAAAGATAAATTAATTTGTTTATAAAATTTTGGAAGAATTGAGAATTGTTAAAACCAAAGGTGAAAATTTTCTAGTAAACAACTAAAATCCTTTATTTTTATTTTTATTTTCAAATTTTCGAATTTTATTTATAAATTTTCAAAATTGAAAGACAACTTTGTATGATTTTTTCCTACCTTTTTTGCTCGCAGAATGTCTCTTACCTCATTCTTTTGAATTGAATGTTCAAATGTTTTTGAGTAGATATCAACCTATATAATCCTCCAAAAATAATCAATAATTTTTTAGAATATAATTTTTGCTACCACATTTGAAATTGAAAAAAGCAACTTTTTATTTTTGCAATATTTGCAGAAATAACATGAAACAAAGCTTTACATGTAGATTACCATGGGTAACATCCATCTTATGAAATTCATGCAAAAATTTCAAATTATGAAGTCAATAGCGCTTGCCTGAGTTTTCAAAAAGCCCCATTAGATGTTTTTCAGGGCATTTGGAAGACTACAAGTTCCCGTGCTTTGGAAATGCATTGGGAACTCTAGAAACTCTGCCACGTAGGGACATGGACGAGAGACTGCCATGTCAAATATACTAATTAATTGATTTTTAATTAAATATTAAATATTACTCAATACATTATTCAAGTAACTTACATTGTGGTGAAAACAAGTGTCTATTCATTTCCAAGTCCCAACCACACCACACTAAACTAAAGCTACAATGAAAGACTGGAATCACCACACGTTAATAGAGAAACCCAAAAAAAAGTGATGATTTTTTTGTACAACAAAGATAAAATATTTTTATATAGTGTAAAAAAGGGTTGATTAATCAGTATGGTTTCTTTTAATACCCTTATTCAATGTAGTTTATTCTATGCTTGAAAATTTGAAGAATTCTAGAAATGATATTTGTAGAAGTTAGAAGTTGAAAATCCACAACCACATTTTTAAATATAGAGTAGCATGAAAATTTGTCTTATATCACAATGTTATGTAATATGATTTGCTTTTGTCTTGGGATTTTTACATTTTAAAAATGATTAGTATTTAATACGGTTTTTATTTATTTAATTTACTTAAAAGAATAATGGAAATTTGAAATCATTACAAAAAATCTGAAAATTTTATGGCATATATTACAAATTCAATTTTGTCATTGAAAAAAAAAAAGACTTTAAATAATAGCAAATGGAAGATATAAAAAATTTGAAGCATGCATCATTCTGAAGTTTGGTTTTAGGTCATGCACTATGTCTTTTTAAGATGAAAAACAAAGTAGTTCATATTCAGCCACATGTACCGAGATTGTCATTGTTAAATTATGAATCGTTTGTCCTTAAGAAATAAAAAACTATCTTAATCCATCCTCGATACTAACCCAAAACTCCTCAAAAGTGTTATAATGTTATACTAACATAAAAAAATTCCTAAAAGTTAAGGCCATATTCGTTGCATCAAGACTTTTCACAGTCTCATTTTTATCTTCGACTCAAAGATAAAACGCTTCATCTCTTTATTAGTATTTTTTTATAAATAAGTAACAACATTAACTTTTAGAATTTCATTATAGGATCACTATTCGAGCATTGTTTGTTTTTAGTTTCGATTTCTCTTTTTTTAAATGAGTATTTTTAATAACTAGCATTTTGTCTCAAAATTTGCCAAAAGTCTCAATTTAACAAATATGGCCTTAGTTTACTAAATTGGTAACTAATATATGTCATAAAAATATTGGTGATCAACATTGGCCTATCATTCTTTGAAAAAGTGTCTTAGTTATGAGATTGTGCATGAAAAATGCAAAGAAATTTTTCACCCAAAAAATCAATATTATTTTGAAGCATGCAATAGCTTMTAAAGACTCAAATTGAAAGTAATGGGAGAATGCATCTTCATTAATAAATAAATCCTATTATAGGATTGTTTAGATAATTTGTTTGAGTATTTGTTCTCAAAATTATTGAGTGATTGATTTCAAGATTAATGAGTCATAACTTTAAAAACTAAGCTTTCAAGACCTTCTAAAAGGTTAACTTTTGCCTTTCAAAAATTTGTAGAATGAAGCATGTGTGTTCCATTACTTGTGTGTTTTAATCCCTCAAGGACATTTTGGTTCCTAGATAAACTTCCAATTTTTTTTTTTTACATTCTTCAAGGCAAAGGGGCAACGTCAARGCTACTATTTATAAATGTTGACAAACTCTTAAATACAAAAATTACATATTCCAGTTTTAATTTGGAACTCTAAAACTTAGTATTATAGGTGCATCTCTTGGAGACAAAGAGAATGCTTGGCATTAAACAATTGATATGTAGTTAAACAAATGGAGATGCTACCTTAAAAACTAAGCTTCTAGGATTGAGTGTGTCTTTTGAAGGTTCATGAAGATGTTGAAAAATGAGCTTTAAATGTATGAAAAAAAATTAATAATGTTTTTTTTTATATTCATCTTAACAATAATTTTAAAGTAGAATTTATTATGTGTTGGAMAAAAAACTAAATCACTATTAACTTTGGCAAGAAATGGAGAAGTTTCATTTGCAAGACTACATGAAATAGTTTAGTAAACAATACATATCTTATCTTGTTTTGTTTTATTTGATGATTGTAAAAATTGAATTCAGAAAACGACTTCATATGTTATATCTACCATCATTGTACACTATAGACTTCTTTGTACCTTTCATCTCACTAGTTAGAGTAAAATATTTTGAAGGTTTTTAATTAGGTATTAGTGAATTTTAATAATATAATAAAATTAGTTATTGATTTTGACATAGAAATGTAAAAAAAAAACTTATAAATTTTGCAACTTATCAAATGGCTTGAAACCAAGATTTACATGTATAATAAGATAATCAAAAGCTATTGGAAGAAAATCATGCAAAAATTACAAAACACAAAGTTCGTGAGTTTGTCTACATTTTTGAAAAACAAAAGTATTCTTCTTAGTTGTTTAACCCCTAAAGGACTTTGACTATGCTTTCACCAAAAACGCTCCAAAACTGCCATTTCTAGTGCAAGTACCAAATTTTAGAAAAAAAATATTTTTGGACAAATTCCACTGTAGGATCTTGTACCAAAATACTTTGGGAAGATGTGGAAAAAATTTCAGATTTTTTCACTATGTGGATTGCAAGATATCTGCGTTTAAAGCGACGAAAATCCTTTTTTGAGCCCTGCGAAATCCAGGCAGCTGCACTTCAAAAGGCCACATTTGTATGAAAAAATGTCCAAAATGGTTGTTACTCTTTGGATTCATTCTTTAGGTCAAGTTGGCAACACTCTTCAAAATTTTCAATTTATTTGGAATTTCTTTCATTTTCCAATGTGATCTCCTACATATCTAGATTGGATTTGTGCAATTAGAATTTATAAAAATGACATGACTCATCAGAATGATGGCTTTTGGTTCAATTTAGAGCAAATTACTAGGAATATGAAAAGGTCCAAAAAGTATGAAACTACTTCGATTGCATGTCTATTCCATTTCACTTCCTAGTTTGAAAAATTACTGAAAATTGTTTAAATAAGACTAGCTGCAGCGAAAAGGCAATCAACTCTTATGTGGTATTTTCAAAAACAAACTACAATGTTCTTTAGCAATGAAATCTATTTGTTTAAACCTTGAAGGACATTGCAAACTCAAGTTCAAAGCTAAAAAATACACCACTTTTGAACTTTTTTCTATCAAATTTCTCTTTGTATAAGATCAAGAAGTACATCAATTATGTACACCATGATATTTTTCACTATTATTTTTATTTTTTATTTTTATTTTATACTATTTTGAGCATTTTTGTAAATTCTATTATTTATAGAGACAAATTTCATTAAAAAATTATATAAAATTCATCACCAATTGTTCTTGTACTTCAGTTCATTTGTATCTGTGATATGCATTGAGTTGCTAAAATGTGTTCCATACATTGATTAAATACAAATACGAACAATGCAACTTAGGTTTTTGAGATGATATATGCTACCTTTTTTTGGCACTATGAGGCCAAATTGCACCATTTCAAAACGAATGTCCAAAAAAAAAGTAATATTTTTTCACCCAAAATTCTCTATATTTTTTAAAATTTGGATGAAGGTGCCAAATTTGGATGAAAAAATGCATGAATATGATCAAAAAGTGTTTTTTGGTACAACATAGAACCACGTATATCAATTCATTTCAATTTTGTCGATAACATGTTTGGATATACATTTGAATAGTATAAGTTTGAAAGCAAAGTAAAAATAGAAGAAGAAAATTGGTCAATCCGTTTTCTTAGACTAAATTTGTTACTAAATACAAATAATATGAAATGGCTTGATAGAGATGCCGATTCCATTTTCCTTCCTACCAAGGTTTACAAAGTATTGTTCGAAAGGACAATTAACTCTTCAATGTGTCTTTAGTACATAGACTTTTTTCTTTCCCTAATTTCACCCTTCTATATGAAACAATAGCAAAGGGAGACTTGCCTTGGAGGGACATCAGGAAGGACAAAAAAGCACCTCAAAAAGAGAGCAATCAGAAATAACAATAATAAAACCCCAAAAAATTCAACCTCAATTACCTTGGCGGACTGGCGCAGGAGGCGTCGGTGCTGACTGGGCTCAATTCCGCTAAGGTGAGTTCCGCCACCCCACTTCGCCACCAGCCATAAAAGATAGCATGTGCGTGGGGCCATTGACCCCTACATCTCACTTATTGACCCCTACATCTCAATTTGACCCCTACATTTCACCTATTGACCCCTACATTTCACTTGTTGACCCCTACATCTCACTTGTTGACCCCTACATCTCACTTTGATCCCTACATTTCACTTGTTGACCTCTACCTACATCTCACTTTGATCCCTACATTTCACTTGTTGACCTCTACATCTCACTTATTGACCCCTACATTTCACTTGTTGACCCCTACATCTCACTTTGCCCCCTACATTTCACATGTTGGCCCCTACATCTCACCTATTGGGACCCTACATTTCACCCTTTTGCCCCAACATCTCACTTGGTGACCCCGCATCTTAGAATTCCACCTGTTTGAATCCAAATTCCATCCATTGACCTCCACATTTGTCTAGTTGGTCGTGAGATTTCACCCATTGGCCCTTACACCTCACTTCTTGGTTCCAACATCCCACCGCTTTACATGGTGCCTTTGTTTGTGTCATGGTACACATGTGTTACAATAGGTGAAGGTATTGAACTCATGTATGTATGAATTTTCAAATATAATTGACCAAATATGGTTGACCTCTTTAGTCATGGTATTTTCAAAAACAAATTGGTACTTATAATTGCCCTTTTACAATTAATAAATTGATTTTGATTTAAGGGATTTGTCTTGCCTAACTTTTTGAACTTACAACAAATTAGAGGGGTATAAGCAAAATCATCGATAGGAATATTCTTCAAAATAGAATTATTGGTTTCTCCTAAAAAATTATTTTACTTTACACATCAAAAATAATAACAATTCATTTTAATAAAATAATTATAGAAATATTGTGCTATAATTTTTGATGTAATTGAACATAATCTCTCTTTAAAGAAGTGGGTACTATAATTAAAATATGACATTGATTTCCATCAATATAAATAACATGGTAGAGGAACTATTTTTTATGAATTTAGATGTTCTCAATGATTTTTTTAATAATTTTTCAATGTAGAATTTGATATTTCTTTTGGAAGGATTCCTAGCACTTTTAGTGCAACATTGTTTTGATATTTTGTTGACAATATTGCTCATCAATATCTTGAAACTAGAACATTTAATGATGATGAATCTTTATGGAGATGTGTGCAATTGAATATTTTTGCATGAATCTACAAATACTTCGTTGAACTATGTGATACCAGGAACATAAGGAATGATGGTGCTTGTATGTAGGGATTTTTCAAAATAAGTTTTTTGAGCAACAAATRATGTGCCACCTAGACACTCAAGGTCCTAACTCTAAAGTAAAGTACCTCTACTCCATGCTACCTATGAACTAAAGTCAGTACCTTGAAATCGTCGCTTTTGCGAGTGTACCTAATTACTATTGTTGGACTAGTCAAATCTTCATCTTTTCTAATTGGCAAGTGAAAGAAGTTACAATGCACCAACAATCACAATCAAGGATACAATATGCAAAAATTGTGAATGATCAAAGTTTTTTTGGTAAATGTTCTAAAATTCTTTCTTCACCATCCATACATATTGATTTTGATGATGATTTTACACTAGGTGTGATTTGGGGTCGAGGATGAACTTGCCCCCTCGCTTAGCCCTTCCACCCTTCCAAGTCATTGGAGAGGTGCAAGTAAAAGAAACCCCTGTGCTTGATTAATTTACCTTGTACATACCTTCTAGCTTTCTAGCTAATTCAGGGCCTCTAATTGCAAATATGAACTCAAAATTTCCAAATTTGATCATGTCTGAGAAATAAAAAAAATTCACCCTTTTCCCAAGGGGCCGAGTGAGGGGCCTCATTTGGGGTTTACCACCTCTGTAATTAATTAAGGAATGTCTCAACTTCTTATCTCATTTACCATGCCCTAAATATCAAAACCCTACCAAGCTACAATTGGGTAGCAGCCCCATACAAAAGTGCAGCTAATTCAAAAATACTATTTTTAAATGAATGGAAAACTGAAGGAAATGGGATGACTGGGCGGATGATAAATCTCTCCGGGGGGGTCAAGGGAGGGAGAGCGCGGGATTGACTGAATGGGTTTCATGGGAAAGGGAAGAAAAATAGTTAGTTGATGCCCAGCCCCCTCATGCCACTCATCAACTACCTCAGTCATTCCAAGCAACCAATTACAATTACTCTGGTCTCGCAAATAGTGCGGCCCCGTCGAAAGCGGGACCAATAGGAGCACAGGGCGAGCGGGAGGGAACGTCCTGATTGGCTGATGGAATCGTTTTAAAATACGTGGAAAGGGGGTCGCGGCAGGGGTTTGCCGGGAAGCCGAGCAGGCGAAGCGTTCCATCAAAGGGAACGAGGTTGGAGCTGGTCGTCGTCGTCGCCGTCGCCGTTGAGAGTGTGTCGTTGCTCATCACACTTGTGCGCTTCCGTTTTCGCTGCTGCACTGGAACTCAAGAGAGAAAGCGAGGCTGTGCTCTATGAGCGCCGGGTCTGCGGGTGATGGTTTGCGCCGGGCGTGGGCTGCGGCGATGATGGTGCAGCGCGGGTCCAGGATGAAGGATTCAGACTGATGGTCGCGGGCCTTGGCGGAGGGCGAGGGTTTACGCAGGGTTGAGGTTCTATGAAGGCAGCGCGTGGCCATGGGCCGGCCGCGCGGCTCCCCGTCCCACACCATCGCTTCCTGCGCAATGCTGCCAAGCGCAAGAGCCACCAGCGGTCCTCGGCCAACATGCGGATAGCCAATGCTCTGCGCCAGAGTGCGGGCCTCAGTAGTCGGAGCGCGAAGAGGAGCCTTGGAAGAAGCGACGAACAGTTCGTGATTGATGTGGAGTCTGTGGATGTGGAGAGGCGGCACTTTTTGGAAGCAGTATCTGCCATTACACCCGCATCTCATCGCGGGGCCGTGACTCATGCGAGGCCTTTCTCTTCTGTGATCGCTCCGTGCCTGGAAGGGCATCTTCAAACGATCATGACGAAACTGTCTGACATCTTTCCAGTGACGAACCGGGATATTTCCAGCAGTGCCCAGTCCGACAGCGATGAGGACGAAAGTCCGGAGCAGCTGGCTCGTCTGTTTGGGTTGGGATCCGGTGCTCCTTTGGTTTACAGACCCAAGTTCCTTCTGTGCGGAAYGGAAGGAGCTGGCTTGGTATGTTCTTAGACAAGGTCTTGATTTTTTCATTTCGGTAGGASCTGGTTCGGATGTTTGTATACTTGTCCGAAAGTTGTGGTATGAGTAGTTTTTATTAGRCCCCTGCTGAGACTGATGCTGTTTAAAGACATCGTTGATTTCCATTAGTTCTCTATGGCTTTGGTGTGACTATCATCTTGTAGTTCGTGGGTCTGATGGTTGTGGTATTCTTGGATTCCGTTTAGTCTGGCGTGCTTTTGAATTCAGGAAACTGAGGTGCCAGGCTGAACGTGTTGAGATTGTTTGTGGGGTACAGGACCACGTTGGACCGGCGGTGCTGCACGAGTTGGAGCGGTTCCCAGTTCATTCTTTAGGTCTACCGTCGCTTCTGTCGGATCCTAGCGCGAAGAGCCCGGAAGAAGCATTGGTTCATATCTTTGGAGAGGCCCGTAGAAACACACCCTCGATACTTTATTTGCCTCAGCTTCATCTTTGGTGGGACACGGTACGTGTGATATTTTTGWTTTTTCGTTGGAATGGTGATGTTGTTAGTCATCGATGTTGTATTTCAGTATGTGCTGCTTACGGATGGATGCATATGAGGTTGTCTCTCTGGACGTGGTGTTTACCCTATTAATGAAGTGCGTGAGTCGGTGACATTCCATTTTTCTGGGTCTCGCGTTCATTTGTTACTTGTGAAATAATCTTTCGAATTTCATGTTTGCTTGCAATTTAGGTTCTTTAGTTGTCCACTTCGGTTACTGTGGGGACATTTGGTAGAATTGGTTGCAGGGATGGTTGCAGTAGAGTTGGTTTTGGTGGAGGGTTTTATAGAGTTTTGATCGATTGATTCATCGGAGGGTTTGTGGATTTTCGGTCGCTTTCGTTGACCTTCCTTACTGGATTGGGCAGGCTCATGATCAGCTGCGAGCTGTACTGAAGATGCTCTTGGGTGACCTGCCTTCCGACCTTCCCGTTCTGTTTCTTGGGACTGCTTGTGTGAGTGCCAAGGACCTGGATGAGGGCATACTTTCGTTATTTGGCCACAACTGGTGAGTATACGAGAACGTCGCTTAATTTGGAGTCTGCAGTCCAAAACTCTCTACCTGGGCGTCTCATTATTCGGATGTAATTGACATCGCTAATGTCTAATGAATTGGGGTGTTCCTTAAGCGAGCGCTGGATTGTGCTTAGTTGTTATTTACCCTGGCTTCATCCTGCCTGGCGATTCTGCAAATTTGAAAACTGTCCCACCAATGCTTCTTTTGGTGTTGTGACGCAGTTACGAAGTGCGGTTACCGAGCGCAGATGTGCGATCGAAATTCTTTTCACAGCTGGTGGATGCTGCAGTTTCTGTTCCCCGGCGGCGGGCCGTGAGTTGGAATAAGCAGAAGGAGGTTCTTCCTGAGCTCCCGAAGGCACCTAAGGTGGTGAAAGGACCCAGCGAGGCCGAATTGCGAGAGCGGGCGGAAGTGGAGGAGAACCAGCTGAGGCGCTTGCGGATGTGCTTCCGCGATATCTGCAATAGGTGGAGTTCACATTCCTGTGCCCTTTAGATATCTGTGCTGAGTACTGGTAGTGGTAGGGAAGTTCAGTTGCATTGAGAGAACTCTCCTTGCACAGCGCTACTCTTTCATCTGCATATTTATTGTTCCTTTTACTACATAAGTTGTTAGACAGCTTAGTACTGGGTTGTAGCCTTCTGACTGTTTTCGGTTGCATTTATTGTTGGGTGGATTCGTGGGAGCAGACTTTTATGCGAGAGACGGTTCAGCATCTTCCACTATCCAGTCTTGGACGACGAGGCTCCCGACTATCGGAATGTAGTGCACAATCCGATGGATGTGGCCACGTTACTGCAACGTGTGGATAGTGGACATTACTTGACGAAGAAGTCTTTTCTGGGAGACGTGGACTTGATCCCAGCCAATGCCCAGGTAGGTTCTTTTYTTTTCTGGCGACAGCGTTGTGGTATGACATGTTGAGCATGGTGATTTGGAAGTGTGGGGTTTCCTTCCCGGTGATTTTGGACATGGTGGGCATTGCAAGGCACGAAGGATAACTATGGCGATTGATTGAGGGTTTTGGTTTGCTCTTTGTGGATTTCAATATTTGAGGAGTTGCCGTTTTGCAGGAGTATAATGGTGATGATTACCAAGGAGGTCGAATTGTCAGCAAAGCATGTGCACTGCGCGACGCGGTATGTGGGATGTTTGAACACTCTTCTGTTTGTTGATTGTTCTAGAGTTCTTTGTTGGGAAGTGATCAAACTTGATGTAGGTAGGAGYTTCGGGCAGGGTTTCGAAATTTCCATTTTAGGGTTATTTTCTGCTGCAGTATGTGTGASTTGTCGAAATCTCGGCTATTATAGTTTTCGGTTCCGCGGTTTGGCTGTCATTGCGTTATTCCCCTTCTGGTGCCGTGCTTGCGGATTCGCATTTGTTCATTGGAGGTTTGACTAGTTTCTTGACATCATGTAGTACTGTTGACGTCTAGTGTAGTCGTCGTGTGGTGATTTAAACTGCAGAACTGACGCGGGTAATGTTTGGATGGAACAGGTGCTTGGCATGGCATCCACAATAGACCCCGCATTAGTGAAGATTTGTGATGAGATAGCTGTGCGTGGTGGCCCAACGCGGCTCGCTGGGGTTCCCAGTGGCGTGTTAGTTCCGGCGGCAGCCCCTCCAGTTGTTCGAGCCAGCGCCAGGCTGCGTGGATTTCAACCAGAAGTTGATGCTTTGAAGACTTTTGTTCGGCGCACACGGAGAAGCAGCGAGGGGCTCCTTCCTGGTACGAGGGGTTTGGGTAATGTGTAACGCGTAAGACGTGGTTCCTTGCATAGGAGTGTCGTTTTKGGATTGGTGGGTTAAGAGGGAAGTRTGTTTGAACGGTGAAGTCGTTTATGATTCAGGAGTTTGTCACTGGTTTTTGGAAATGCCGACCTTCGATAGAGTTGTGGATGTGTCCCCTTAACTGGCGAGTCTTTGKTGTGCAGCATATCTGGTTCGATGTTGTTTGTTAGTAACCTGTTTGTGTGCGCGCACTAATACCTTTGCTTGTGTCTGCTTGGACAACAGGTGAAGGAACAAATGGGAACTGCTCGGATGAGSCCGTTGATCGTGATGTATCAGAGGAGCTGCAAACGGAAGGTGCGGAGATGGTTGTTGACAGGCAGTCTTTACCAGATCCAGGAGCATGCGATGATGTACGACCCGAGACCATAGACGAKCAGRATGGTAACGGTGGCTTAGTGGCAGTGGAGAGAAACAATCATAGTGGAGAACCTTCCGAAGTTCAACAGAGTATGTTCCGTGAACCCTCGAACGAGCGGGAAGATGGTCGTGACGATTTGTTGGACAAGGAAGCAGAAGTTTTAAAATCCCTGAAGCCAAGAATCGATGCTGTGAAACAGAAGCTGGTCCAGTGTACAGATAGATTTGGAGTGTACCAACTGGAGATGCTGCATGCTAACATTTGCAGGCTACTTCAGCAYGTTCATGGCGATTCCTGCACATCAAGGTTGACTTCGCTAGAGGAATTCATTGCCGAGGAATCSAACTTGACATGCTAGCATTTCAACAGGAAATGGGATGACCATGCTGATCTATCCAGAGCGTTTTCATGTCTATATTATGGAGAGAGATCAATATGGCGCCATGGGTCGTGAAAGGCCTAAYCAGGCAGGACCTGCAGTTCCTCAGGAGTTGACCTGATAGTGAGWGTGGAAACTCCTGAACCATTACGCAGAACGCCTGAGGTTTATCMGGCAGGTGGTGAGATATTAACCAAAACTGGGCCATCGCCGTATARGAATTTGATGGCSGTGGGTATTTTCTGCATGGGGCAAATTCGGAATCCACTTGGAACCAGTAATTTCAGATCGACAAATTCTTGCAGTGGGGTTTGTTGAGTTTTGGAGCGGAGACGRTATGCTGGGAGGTGGTGTGGCGAGGTATTCAGGGGGAATTAGTGCTAGTGTGAACATACAAGCATTAACTTGGTGGCGTGGAGTAGAAGTTTTCACCAAGTATGCTGCAGTGATAGAAGGTTAGCTGAATCCGGAAATGTGAAAATGTTCCTTCTGATGATCTGCAGAATTTTGAGTTACAGGTAAAATTTCCGTGTCTTGGTCTTGTTGACATTGACACCGTTTGGGCTGATATTGGACGTGCCTGTGCTGAGCTAATTTATGGGGTGAATTGCATCTTGTTTATTTGCACAGGCATACTTTCCCCTCAATGTGGCTTAAAATGCAGGGTTTCTTGTTTCGTGTGTGTTTTGCTATGGGAACGGCGTGGTTATTGTTTCTAGGCTTGCGATGGTTTTGGATTAATATGGTTGCATGGAGTTTAAATTGCTGAGTGAAAGATCGCAGCAATGTGCAGTATAAACTTCAAAGAATTTTAATTCAGTTTATATCTGTGATGCCATTTGCTGCACAGTACTCTCCAATAATGTTACGTGATTTCTGGAAACAAACAGGGTTAAATTCCTCCTTTTTGAAGAATGGTTTTGGACAAGTTTAAAGATACTAACATTTGCCTATTACCCTTTTACTTCAAATATTCATAGAAAATTCAAACAAAACCAATTTTAACTAATTTTTTCATTTGGATTTTTTTCCAAAAGGCTAATCAATACAAATCAATGAATTATGACTTGAAAACTAGAGGTGACAATTTCTCAAAAGATCACGAATGGGTCTAGTTACCCAACAATGGTTTAAGAATTTGTTTGAATGAAGAGTGATGGGGTCAAGATAGGAAGTCCATGGAGTGTTCTTGGTCATTGAGCATAGTTATACTTATTGGTTATTGGTTTAAAAAAAGAAAAGAGCAAAAGAACAATACATTAGAGAATACTTCACATATAATTTGGTCAACTCACTTTTGAAAAAAATATATTTTACAAGATTGAAATTTTTTTATGAAATTCCTTTTATGAATACAATGGAAGGACTATTTTTGGACATTGAGATGCTAATGTGACTCTCTTAATAAATATTTAAACATTTAAATCGAGTTAAATCTAATGTTTTGTACAAATTGAATGGATGTCAAGAGGCTTGCATCCAATAAAATGTACAAGAATCACTCCATTTCAAGCTATGGAAGGTCTACAATAAATATTGTTAAAATAATGATATGCAAATATATCACAACATATATTATTATACAACAATATATTATTGCATATGCAATGGAATTTTCAATTTTCAATTTTTGAAGATCATTCATGAATTTGAAGTCTTGATTGTGAGGATTGACCTTTAATTTCTTTATGAACAATTTAATGTTACCAATGTAGATATTATATTTTCACCAAGATGTAAACAAAATTATACTATGCACATTTTTTCAAAAAAATGCAACAAAGTTCAAGGTATGTACATCCATAATCAATATTGTCCAAATTGGAGCACCTACCTTATAAACCAAAAGAAGATAAAAAAAAACACTAAATATTGATTACACAAGATGTGCACAGTCAACCATAACATGAGAGTCCATGCGAGCCTACTATTGGTTATTGGTTTCCCTACAGGCAATACTTAAAAAATTTGTAAATTGCTCTCATTGTGTGCATCTATTTGTTTGACCATGTTTCATCCACGAGTAGGATACTTCGTTTGTAACCACACAATATTCATTCACAAGGGAAATCATGTGAGTTTTCATCCACGGGTAGAGTTGGTAATGCCTTATAACATACTTGCCGCCTCTTGACGGCTCAATGGTTACTTGGTCCTTAACTTATTCATACATTGTCCAAATAATGCATTCTCAAGAGCATTAAGTTAACCCTTGAACAAAGTGGTGAACGTTTTGTGTCCCCTCGATGCTAGAGAATCAAACCGTGTAGGACAGATTTGCAACTTTTCATCCTCAATATTAGGGAAGATCTTTTCTAGTACTTTGACTTCCAATGAGTATATTTGACTTTTCAAAGTTAGTAGATGACGTCACACGGTATAAAAAAATGCACGATTTCCACGGCCACCAGTCTGTCCTTCAAGTGTTAAAATCCTCTCTCAAGACCCAATGAAAATAGTTTATGTCTATTAATAGTAAGTATGCTCAGCTCTAATTGGAGACGGTTACAGGTGCGCATACCTTTCCTTACGAATCAGTCATTAGAAAAAGAAAGGCTGCTTCAGAGTGTATCGTCGTATCTGGCCATCTGGACCGCAGGTGTTTGTCGCGCCAGCGTGGTGCCAGAACTCTTCCACTAAGTTACATTGAAACCACCGACGCCGCAGGAGCACCAGCCACAAAAGCCCTGAACGATGAGCTTGTCAGTTTAGATTGCCGATGTTCCAATTTCTTCTACAAGAGCTTGAATTCACGGCTTGAATGGTGGTTTCGATCATGAAAGAGCGAGCATGTGCATGTGATTTTCTTCAAGAGGAAGCAGCGTCCCGGCCCGGAGTGTTACAATCCGAAATTGGGTATGTTTGTTCTATTTCCTTTTCCTGCTTCTCCAATTGKCTTCCGAATTTGGCTTCCGAGAATGTGCAGTTGGTTTGGATTGCGTTTCAAGAGAGTTCACCAGCAAGCAAGAAAGCAAGCAGGGGTGGCTGGTATTATGCGTAGAATTAGAGATTCTTTGGCATAGCTTTACACTAGTGTTAATTGGAGTGTCAGGCCTTGGGATTCCTGTTCTGTGATGTTCTGGTTTGTGACCTAATTGAGCTCGACGCAGTTCTTCGCACTCTCAAGTTGTTTTGGAGCGCAATTCTGAAATCGCCTTATTCTGTATGCTATTTCTACTGTATCTCTCACCTCCATTTGTTTAGGAGTTGTGTTATTTCGTGCATTGCAATTTTGGGTGTGAGCAAGATTTKTTGGTGATGCAGGTGAATCGCATTGAAGGGTTATGATAACGAGGCCGTTGGACTTGTAGMAATKWACTTCACCTTCTAGAGTTTGTTTATTAGAATTTGTTGAAAARGAAGGCAGGCAGATGTTCGTATGTTGTGGATAAMGATTCTCTGTCTCATTAGCCCTAAAACCACAGCAACTGACTCCACCTTCTAGGCTCCGTAACTGAACCACTTCGCAACTATAGTATACTCTTGATAGAAACTCTTTGCATTAATGGCCCTGGAAGCACTTTTTAGAACCTGCTATAGCTAGGAACAAGCTGTGCAATTGGCCGAATCCCTAGAAATTCTTTATTGTAAGCCCAGCAAACGACTTCACCCTGCCACTGCAGATCTCGCATGCATGGTATGGTCTTAACAAAAAATCTTTGCACTATCAACCCTGCAATCATCTTCCAGGAGCTGCCATAGCTGAAAACAAGCGGGAATTGACCAATTCACTAGAAATTCTTTGCTGTAACCCAGCCAACGATTCCCTCCTGCCACTGAAACCACTTTGCAACTGCAGTATGCTCTTGATAGAAACTCTTTTGCAATAGTAGCCCTAGAAGCATCTTGCAGGACCTGCCATTGATGAGAACAAGAGGGAATTGGCCAAACCCCTAGAGAATTTTGTGCTGTAAACCCAGCAAATGATTCCATCCTGTCACTGCTGCAACCGCTTCGCAACTATTGTATACTCTCGATAGAAAATCCTTGCACTAATAGCCCTGCAAGAATCTTCGAAGACCTGCCATAACTGAAAACAAGTGTCAATAGCCCCCCCCCCTCAAAATTGATTGCAACTCTTGTAGAGCAGCGTCCCGGCCCGGAGTGTCAATAGCCCCCCCCCCTCAAAATCTTTGCTGTAAACAACTCTAGCACCCTTCAGTGTATCCAATTCCTCCGCCATGGACAACGTGGAGCTAGTCCCAGAAACCCTGGAGCTTCCTCCCACGTCCCGCACCAACTGGGCGACCAACATCGTGTACAGCACTCCCGTCCTGCACGAAGTCTCTTCCGTCTCCGAACTCCAGTCGCTGCTCCAATCCTCCAATCCTCACCAGCAATTCGCCACCGCCGGCACGGGCCACAGCTTCAACTTCATCGCCGACAGCCTCCACACTCGTCTCTCCCTTCGCCGCTTGCACCAAGTGCTGGCGCTCGATGCAACTGCTAAGACTGTGACTGTTGCAGCTGGAATCAAGTATGAGCAGCTGTGTGAGTCTTTGCATTCGCAGGGATTCGCACTAAGGAACTTGGCCTCGCTCACGGAGCTTTCGGTTGCAGGGGCTGTGAGCACGGCGGCGCATGGGTCGGGGGATGGGAATGGGTGCCTGGCGACGGCGGTGGTGGGGGTGGAAGTGGCGAACTCCGACGGGGAGATTCTGCAACTTGGTGAGATTTTTGGACTTGGTTTGGTTTCTTTTTACATGAATGATAACCGATGCCATATTTAACTACTTTTGGACTATTCAATGAATTTTGAACTTTACATCAAAAGATCTCCAGATTAAAACATCGGGAGATCTCCCGATGTTTTTACAAATCTCCCRATGTTTTGCATAGATTTCCCGATGTTTTGCATTATCTCCCGATAAACCATTTTTTTTCTCCCGATGATCATTATTAGTTTTGGACTTTCAAAAGTCCAAAAGTAGTTAAATGTGGCATAATTACCACACCTGATTGCTAAATTGCTACTCATTTAGAGCTGAGTTTCTATTGTTAGGATGTTTGGATTATGAAGTAGTCTTTCAAGGAAGATTGAAATGCACCAAAGAATGCATGATTCAGATACTGTATATACAAAATGATCAGTGCTTTCCATGTATGAGTTAACAACAATTAATTGTAACTCTCTAAGAGCTGACCGAGTTTTTATCTGTTAAAACATTTGGATTATGAAGTAGTCTTGTTAGTAAATCAAGGAGGATTTGAACGCATTAAAGAATCATGCATCATATGGATACTGCAGACAAGGGTGATAAGGGTTCTAAGATTTCGCAAATTGTATCAATTTGGACATGAAGATTCTCTCAGCATGTTAGATTTAAGCCACACTTGATTGCAACTCTTGTAGAGCTGGGTTCTTATAGTTACTATGTTCAAATTATGCAGTATTCTTGTTAGCAATTTCGGGGGTATTTGAACTCACCGAATAATGCATCATATGGATTCTGTATACAAAAGTTATAATAATGGTTTAAAGAGTTTTTTACGTGAATTCATTTGGACATAAACAATTGTTTCCACAGCTGATTTAGAGCTACGTTTCTACCGTCAAAAATGTTCAGATTTTTCATTATTCTTGCTGTTAATTCAGTGTGATTTTCACTCACCGAAACATATATTATTTGGAAACTGTATGCGACAGTTATTTTGAGTTCAAAGATTTGGAACTGTGTATTGAATTAGACATGAAAATTCTTTCAACATGTGAGAAAACTACGCCTAATAGTGGGACACTCTGAGTTGGGCTTCATTTGTTAGAATGTCCCGATTTTTTTTCCATACCGGTGTTCTTGGTTGCAAAGCAAAGAGAATGCCGTAGATACTAAATGCAACGGGTATAAGCGTTCAAAATTTTTGAAACATGAACTGATCTGGTCATGAAAAATCTTTCAGCATATTAGAAAACCATACTTTTAATTATGACATTTTAAACACGGAGCAATTTTCAGAATGGTTAACCCTTGAACGATGCCGGGGTGACCTTGGAAATCATCAATTTCTAAAACCGTGGGAATCATTGGCCTAAAAAAATCCAAAAATAATTGTTGGAAGTCAAAGCACTGTAGAACATCTTCCCTTTCCACCACAAATTTCGAGGATGGATAGTTGCATTTATGTCCTACACAGAAAGATGCTCTCTCATTCATCAACCAGGAAAACGGCCGCGGTGTTGTTTAAATTTCTAACTATGTGATATTGTTGGCAACAAAGAGGTTGATAGAAGAGGTTGATAGGTGCAGGATTTTTTTAGCTCTGTAGATATTTGCTATGGGGAATGTTTTGACTTGCTTAATAATGTTATGTCAGCTCGCCACACGCACGCGCACATTTTCCCTGGAGTTGTGGTTGGGCTTGGAGCTCTCGGTGTCATCACGAAGCTCAAATTGGAAATTGAACCTGCATTTACCGTCCAACAATTTGTATATGAAGATCTGCCCCTTAAGGAATTGGCCGAGAATTTCAATGCCATCATGTCGGCTGGCTACACCGTTAGCCTCTTCACCGATTGGCAGGATCAGAAAGTCTACCAACTGTGGATTAAGGTATGGACATTGCCACTTTCATTGTTTAGCTTTTGTTAAAATTTTTCAAGTGCACCTGTTGATGTTCATTTCGTCAAATGAAAGAGGATTTCAATGCACCAAAGAATGTGTTATTTGAATATCATGTAATAAAGATACACAGGGGTCAAAAATATTATGTTAAAAAATCTTTGCTTCTTTGAAAATAGGGACATGTCAATTAACACTTGGACATTCAAATAACTTCATTACTAACTAAGACTTGAATTCTTGAATTTGGATTTTAAAATGAGGCCCTAAGCAATAGTTAAATAGAATTGGCAATTATTATGTTGTGAACTATTGAAAATGAAGATGATATGTAATGTGGTGAATAGGTGATCAAAGAAGTTGGGCAAGTAGGGACCAAGGACATTGATAATGCAAACATAGTTCTATCCTCACCACTTAGCAAGTAGTCTGTCTTGTTAGAATACCCAAAGCTTGCAAGAATTCTTCTATTATAATCCTCAACACTTATAAGTGAGATTGTGAGTTGAATAATAATATTGTATACCTTATTGCACATTCAAGGAGAGAATGGAAATAATTGGCCAAGCCCTAATTAGTTGCTCAAGTCTATAGACACGCTTGATTTTTCATAATTTTGTTCAACAATTTGACTTGTTTGAAGGCTAACTATCAAACAGTAGACTAAGCCCTTTGACCTTGGTTATGAAAGAATCTGGCATGTTGAGATTAGAGTATACAATCAAACTATACAAAGCTTGATACTACATTTTGTATTATTATTATTTAGAATATCTAAATAAATGGCGAATTTCATTAAAATGGCGGCATTCGGTTATTTTGGCACTTTTTTCAGTTTAGACCGCGCGGTCTGAAATCTAAACCCCTCCTAGATTTTTGAAATCTATACTTGTCTTAGATACTTGAAATCTATAAATGTGCTAGATGTTTCAAATCATGCGGTCTGAAATCTAAATACATCATAGATTTTTGACATCTACATAAGTCGTAGATGACATAAAATCTATACTTGTCTTAGATTTCACTTAAGCAGTTCAAACTTCAGCGGTGAAAATGGCGCACCGAATACCGCCAATTTAATGAAATTCGCCATATAAGTTGTATATTACAATTCAACTTGGAATCCACTTGTGAGTGTCAAGAATTAGAGTGGAGGAAGAATCTTTAAGAATATTAGGTGGTGGAGTAGTGAGGGTGGGAGTGTGTCTACTTATTCAATGTCAATGGTCCTTAGTTGCTCTACTAATTTGGTCAATTTCTCACAATGCTATCCACCTTCTCTACCCATGCTATTTTCCAAGAGAAGATTCTCTAAATTGTCTACTCAAGCATTCAAATGTTGTTTACGGATTAAAGTACTTTGGTTCCTAGAGGAACCAAAGTGATTCTTTTCTTTGTGTGTAATAGTCTTTGAAAAGTTCTTTTAGATTTACTATATAATTTCCTCCATTTCCTATATTTCAATATTTTTCTAGTGCCAAATCCAATTATTTTCTCAATTTTTTCACCTAAAAATAAAAAATTTATAGATTTTTCCACTAAGTTTTGGATTGATGTTTTTCAAAATGTAACCTTTCTTTTTCCCAATTTCATCAAATAACCTTGAAGTAGTTGCCAGTTCTTTCCAGATTTAGGGTATAATGGTAAACTAGCTAAACATCTGATCTATTGGCATTTTTTGCGTGTTTTATGTTTTCAGATTCGAGAGGGGGATCCAAGATTCGATCCTGCTCCAAAATTCTTCTTTGGAGCAAAGTTGCAAACTCAAAACACACACATGGTCCGTGGCATGGATCCTGTCCATTGTACGGAGCAAATGGGTTCCCCGGGGCCATGGCATGAGCGTCTTCCACATTTCAAACCTGGGTTTATGCCCGGTGTAGGTGATGAGCTTCAAAGTGAATACTTTGTGCCACGGCGCCATGCGGTGGATGCCATCCTTGCCATGGAACGAATGCGTGATGAGATCACGCCGTTGTTGCTGGAGTCAGAGATTCGCACAGTGGCGGCTGATGACCTTTGGATGAGCATGTGCTATGGCCGAGACTCCGTGGCTCTTCATTTCTGTTGGAAGAATCAGTGGGCAAGTGTGCAACAATTGCTGCCGAAGATTGAACGTGAGCTTGAGCCTTTTGACCCGCGGCCGCACTGGGGCAAGCTGTTTGCCATGGAACCTGCGGTATTGCAAGCCAAATATGAGAAGATGGATGCGTTCCGAAATCTAGCGAAGCAGTTGGATCCCTCTGCGAAATTTCGCAATCCATTTCTTAAAACTTATGTTTTCTTGCAGTGAATGATTGCAGGTGGAAGGTTAGTAGAATGTTGTTCATTGAAACTGAATGATGTCTATAATCTTTGAGCACCCAATTTCTTAGAAAATGTTTAAAATTTGGGTTTCTCTGCAAGTTATGAGCACCCAATTTCTCAAAAAATGTTTGGAATGTGCTTTTTTTTGCAAGTAGAAATGAAGGCATGTTGGAGTAGATGTAGAGCACTTCGGTTCAAGATAGAAAGATTCACTTCCAAATTGTTCTTGAAGGTTGCGCCAATACTTTAAAGTAGGGTTCAAGAAAAATAACTTGTTGAAAAGAATACAAGGAGCACCGAAATGGTGGATTTCACATAAAGACACTTGTTGAATGACTTTTCCCAATGACTTCCTATAAGATTTATTCACTTACAATCAGTATTGCCTGAACCGACTTTTGAACAAAAAAATGCTATTTTTTTTCTAGATATTGCTTGCACAAGATGTATATAATCAAAACATGAGAGTCTATGTGAGCCTAATGTTAGTTTTTGGTACATTTGAAGATTGTATTTTGAAAATTCTTAATTTATTCACTCAATGTCTAAATAATTCATGCTAAAGTGTATTGAAAGCCTCTTTCCGTTGCTAATAAGGTCAAATAGAAATAATGTCATTTTAATGGTAGTCTATGCTCAGTTGTAATTATATAGGTCATAGGTGTGCATACCTTATAGTCAATTTTGTAGTGCCTTCCTTTGTCTTTTTTGGGTGATGATATATGGACATTATTGATAATGGGTGCTTATACCTTAAATAATGTCCAAATTGCCATTTGGGATTATTCTTCAAATGTAGACAAATGCATTTCATAAACTCCCCTCCATGATGAAAAATCTAGAAAATTTCTATAGTTTTTGTTAATTCTTACAATCAAGACTTGAAGTGTTAAATACTTGGATGCATCTTTGAAGTTTGAATTGTCATTGTAGTCATCCAATCAATGAATAAGCAACATGAAAAATTCTCAAGAGTTTTACATGGAATGTGTGATCTTAGAGTTATCCAATTAATGTCAATGCAACATTATATATTTGTCAAATTTACTAGAAATGTGCAATTACAAAGTGTTTCACAATTATCCAATCATTTTTTGCAACATGACAAATTCATAGAAATTAAACAAAATGTGCAATTACAAAGAGCTTTGTTGTAGTTCCTAAATCAATGTGTACACACTATGATCACAAAATTCTCAAAAATAAAAGGAATGCACAATAATAGAAATGAGTCAACATTATCTAATTCCAGAACATTCTATATCCACATAAGCAAAATCCTGCTCAAATGCCCCAAAATATACAATCCAAGATGATGACTTAGGAAGGTTAACCTAGCCCTAATTGTTAGGGACCCTAAGCTCCTTTGTTATGTACTAACAACAACTCATCTCATCCACTAAACGTGGTTGACCTTCAATTAGCAAGTTAGGTGTAAGCATGACTTGGCTAAATGTGTATGGCTAGTGATCTTTGAATGAAAATGGGGTTGTCAGTTTCAAAGAAAAGAATGCGGTTGTCTACTATTTAATCAATAATAGTAGTGAATGTGTAAGAAATTATCAAACAACTTGTTCTAAAGAGTTGTCCAATGAACTCTATTGAGTGACTTCCCAACGGAAGGAAGTACACTCCAACATGTTGGTTACAGCGTTAAAAGTGATGAACAGAGTACCGATATCCTCTACCTCAAGAGTGTGCATACCTCGTTACATGCRTCTCGCAAGCGAGAACAACAATCCACATCCCTTGACGCCAACAACTTTCTGCCACTTTCAAAAGCTAACCAAGTCTCACCGAAGCAGAGAATCTGCGAGAAAGTTTCAGGTTTGATGCCTCACAGCAAAATCTCTTATTAGTAGGCTCCAGATTTCCTGCTTATTAATTAGAGTCCACAATGAATGTTTTTTCGGGGATGTCCACATTACTATTTTGGCGTCTTAGATGTTAATGTCCTTTCCCATCTCCTCGACTTGGGTACTGGCAACATATTGAATTCATTGTTGCCGAATTCACTTTGCTTGAACTAATCCTCGTGTTAATCACCTCATGACATGGTAATCACCACTTTGGAGTTCTCAAGGTTTCACAAAGGTTCTCAAATGGTGAAATCAATGATGTGATCGCTCCGTATCAATGCCAACCAGATCACTCGTTTGGAATCTCCCTGCTTGGATAATGGCACCACAAACCAAAACTTGTTGCCAGTTTCACCGACCTTGGGCTTCAATCTCTTCTTGTTCATCGTCTTCAAAGATGATAATCACATTGAGATCTTCAAAGTTTCTCTAATGGTGAATGTTGTGACTGGTCAATATAAAGCTCAACCACAGTAGTTCTTTCCTATCTTCCCCTCTCGGATAATGGCACAATACATAATGGATCGTTGCCAGTTCACTTTGCTTGAACAAGCATTAGCTAGTCCTCAAGTGAACCACACCAAAACATGATGCCAATAACATGATGATCACCACTTGGGATCCTCGAAATGAGTGTTGCGATTGTGCTCGCCCCGATTTTCCTTCAACGTCCATTCGTAAAGGATTGACTTAACCCTGATTCTCTTTCAAATCTCATTCCTCACGCTCTGAAATCCACTACTGTGTAACCACTTCGGTTTGATCAGAACAAGGTTTAGAGCTCCAAGCCACGCTGGTAAAAACTCAGGTTTCCTGCCCAACACAAGAGTAGACTGTCCGCCACCAGAGAGCCGAGTCACAAAAACCTCCCTTCCCGACAACAAGTACTTGAAAAGCTCATCAAAAGAGGATGAGTGCAGGATGTTCATGCCCCAGAAGAACCAGCCAGACGACACCAAGCCAAACTTCTCCAACCTCACCACACAAAGCAACCCCGGCAGGACCCTCTCGAGCTCTGCCAACCGGCTGGCGAAGATGCTGCGATACATCTTCTTCCCTGACTTCGCCCTGATCTCGCACAAGCTCTCCTCGCCGTCCAGATCCTGAAACACGAGAGTGTAGTCTCGGGTGCACATGATCCAGGCTCCTGGGAGGATCACGCCTTTGTCCCACACCCGCATTGGCAATAGAAGCTCCCGCTGCCTTGGGGCCAGAAGCTCCAAGTACCGCTCGTCAAATCTCATTAATCTGGTAATCTGGGAAACAAGCGCACACTCAGCAAACAACAATGTGCAAAAATCAATAGCACAACATACAATGTGTATGTAGTATAAACTCTTCACCTAGTGAGCTTGCTTGTAACTGAAATAACAAACTCCCCATTTGGAATTAAATTCAAATCTGTAAACTGGAACAGAAAGTAGTTATAATGAGTGCGTTTTGTAACAAGAACACACAGCAAACAACAATGTGGAAGTTCAACAGCACAATATGCCACGTAACCGATGTAAGTGCGAGATAGTTGAAACTCCTTACCTAGTGAGCTTTCCATCCTCAATGGAATCCTTTATAATTGATCTCTATAGAAAATCAATGG
The DNA here is from genome assembly GCA_006891605.1 of Pleurozium schreberi. Lineage (NCBI taxonomy): Eukaryota > Viridiplantae > Streptophyta > Bryopsida > Hypnales > Hylocomiaceae > Pleurozium > Pleurozium schreberi. Next base: position 41,147 of record VACF01002188.1, read on the forward strand.
TGAAGAAACTCTATCACGAAATTAGCAAAGAATGTCCACCATTGATTTGCTGAAGAGGCCAATTACAGAGGGGTGCATTGAAGATGCCCTAATAGGAATACAAATTCCATCTCTAAGAAAATTCAAATCTGTACACTTGTATAGAAAGTAATTTTAAGAAGTGCATTTTGTTAATCAGGCTCATAAGCTAGAACATGGCTTCCTCTGGCGCATTTGGGGTTTACAGAACTGGACTATAGGACAATCCAGGACACTAGTGTAGTGAATACCCTTGACCTAGTGGACTTGCTTACAATTAACACAATAAACGGCATCTTTGGACTTTTTTGAATATGAAAACTAGAGTAGATAGTAGATTCAAGAGCTTCAGACTAATAAGCAATTAAAACAATCGTCAAGGTCGCAACTGAGTTTGATTCACGAAGAGCCAGAGTCTGAATTCACCTTTGGCATTTACAGGTTACATACAGGGGTATAGAACAATCTAAGTAAAGAGGGCTTTAGTGTAGTTGATACCCTAGACTTAGCGAGCTTGCTTGCAAGTGAAACACTAAACTCTGCAAACAGGAATAAAAAGTAGATTCAAGAGCTTCATTTTGCTAATCAAGCTCATAAGCAATTGGAACAATCTTCAAGGTTGAAATTCAGTTTGATCACAAGGAGCCAGAGTTTGGATTCTTATTTAGCATTTCGAGGTTCCAGAACAAGTGTAAAGCATAGCATGAGCAAAACCTTGGGATCCGAAACCCTAATTCCTACCTCTTTGAAGACGATTTGACATTCCTCCGTGAACGCTGAGTCTTCATCAAACACCACCACGACCCCCTCCCCAGCCCTTGATCTCAACACATTCAAATACTCTTGCAACGGCCCCATCTCTCTGCTCGCATCCGGATTCATCCCCACTTCGAATCTCAGCCCCGGCGCCTGCCTATTCCTCAGCCCATTCACTCGATACCGATCAGTACAAGCAAAAATCTCCTCGCCTTGGGTGAAATACAGGCCGCTTCTCAAGCAATTACAACACCGGAGACGGCACAACCCCACGAGATCACTCTCGTAAAAAGTTTTACAATTATCCTCCCCCCAGTAATCGACGAGTGTAATCCAAAGGGCAGCGCGGAAGGACACAAGGAGAATCTCAAAGAACGAGGCGACGTGGTCAGGGAATGTGCGGTAGAATTGAAGTGCGGTGGCGATGAGAGCGCAACGCTCCAAGGTGCGGAGATAGAAGAGGTAAATGAGAAAGAGGATGGTGATGGCGATGTAGATGCGAGAGGCGATGATGAGGTCGTTAGTGATGCGCATGGAAACAAAGTGAGGGTTCGTGGTGGTGGCGGTGGAGTACTTGGAGAAAATCATGGTGAGGTTAGGGTTAAGACAAAGTCGTTGGAATCCGTCAGGAAGGATGGTTGTCCAAGACTTATCTCATTGAGTTACCGACCCCATGCTTCTTTTAACAAGCATGAAGCTTTCTCACTCATAATTTTGATAATGTTTCTGAGTTGCTGAGGATTCATCCAAAGTCCTGGCATTCAAAATCCTTTCTGAAAAACTATCCAGACATGTAAGGTAGAAACACCCATTAGCACACGTGTACCCAATCCTGTACCATAGACTACACCTAATTGTGTCCTAATTGTGTCCATTGGTTGTAGTTAATATGTCTTGCAAATACTTGATTGTGATTTGTTGACACATATGAATGACACATACTTAATTCTGATTTGGTGACTGCTGATTTTGGCAGATTTTGGCAGTGTTTAGATTTAAGTACACCTATAGGACATTTCCAGTGGTCTAGTGAGGCAACACTCCAAAAAATCATAGAAATTACATACAATATCCAAAAAATCTAATTTTTTTTTGAATATTCATGATTTTCACTCGCTAATACTACAAAAATATTATTTTCAGAAAAATTTGCTGTCAGCTATGCTGAATTGCTTAAATGATCGGTTTTGGGTGCTTTCACCTTACTACGGGAATTACAAATGAGACATCGCGAATGCCTCTAATCTCGCAACAAAAGCTCGTCCACACGCCTCGCACTAAACTTCCTCACAGTCTCGCAGAGCTCTTGGGGTTTGGATCGAAGGACTGGGCGGAGGAGGGGAGCCCTTGCGTAAGAAAAACGTCGGGGACCGAGTCCTCACGAAAACCCTGTTGCAACTTGCAACGGAGGATGTACTGTATTGTACATCGGGAACTAACACCCCATTACATTAGTACTAATGTTGTACTGTTTCAATGGGCTCACAGTCCAACTTTGAAAATGTACAGTTGTAGTACAGCATCAGTACTAATACATACAAATAGAATGCCTCTCTTGGGGAATATTTTCCTGATACATAAGTACTATACACGTATTCCTGACGGAGTGTGTCCTCATTATAATATAGAAATGTCAAATATGATACTCGGTATAATACTCCTGCCAGTCTGTAATTTACTGAGTCGTCGATCAATGCCCATTGATAGGATTTTTTTTGCTTTCTGCACGATGAGAGAGATGCTTTCGAAATGATAACACGAAGTACTACACTAATGACGATAAATAGTGTTACCTACACTAATTGATTCAAAATAGTCATAAATTTTTACCCTTAATGAATATTTTTACCAACTATAGGTATAATGTTTTCCCAACTATAGTACTACTAGGATCCATGCACTCTGTAAAAATATTCATGAAGAGTAAAAACTTATAGCATTTCTAAAATAGTTTGTATGGATAACACTATTTACCATCATTAGTGTAGGGAGGACGGACCCTTCGTTCAGTACGTGTAATTGAATTGTACAGTATGCATTCGTTCGTTTGAGTTGGTTGCAAAAGTGTTTTCAATTGGTGGTAAGCTTATCCCGACGGTCGAGTCTATAATACCCCCAACAAGCTAAATGTGGAGGTGCTTTTGTCCCTATGTTTTAACCTTGGGGAAAACATTGGAACTTTTTATTTCTCATGCATAAATTTTTTTGCAATTTTTGACTTCATATTTGCAATCAGAGGACCCAAATTGGCTAGACTAGGATACATCTTAATCATAAAGTTCTTACGGCACAAAATAGGGGGCTTTTTTTACATTCACCCATTGTTACACCTCCACATTTAGCTCGTTGGGTACTATAGACTTGACCTAGCCCGACCATCAATAACTCAGTTGGTGGCCCGAACTTATCCCTTTCCAACAAGGATCCAGCAAGCAAGAATGAGGGACACTTCACACTAAGGCCAAAGTTCGAGAGGCCTTCAATTTCCACCAATGAGATTGCTGAATTATGGGTTTCTTGTAATCTGATTGGTAGAAATGGATTGCCTCTCGATCTTTGGTCATAGTGTGAAATGCCTCTGATTCGACCCTCCCGGAAGCCCTCCCCAAAACATTGCTGCAGTGCAAGATGTACTCAGGGCCTTCAATAAGTCTTGCAACCCCATCTCAATTCTAATGCAAACACTCTAATTACAAAACATATTTGTGGCAAGTAAATTTAGATATTTGATTGAGATTTTTGGCCTTGGACAAGGTCAATCATGTATTTTGTTGTGACTCATTCCACCTTTTAGAAATATCTCTCTTGTGACATGTGGTTGGTTTTGGAAACAATAAGTTTAGTTGAAAGGCACAATGCTACACTTGAAAAAATCTCATATTAGAAGATCACAAGTAGTGAATTTCAACAGGCTTTGGAGTTGACAGGACCAACATTACTGTAGATGTGCTTCTAGTGATTGTTGCTTGCAGTCATAGCCTAGAAGTTTTGAGAGCAAAATTGATGTTTGTCTATAATATTGTGTATGTGATGTTGCTAGGAGTTCTATAAGCAAACTTTGTGAAATTTTATGTAGTGTTAGTTAACTTTGCACTATGACATAGTGTAAATCTCATTGAATGGCCACCACATTCTTTTGACCTCAATCCCATAGAAAACATATGGATGGATGTCAAAGATCGAGTGCAAAGAAGATTTAGATCCATAGCAAAATTTAATTTTTAGATTTATGTATACGTGGAAAGCTTTGAATCATTCTATTTTGATTAATGAGATGAAAGTTATGAGAAGTTTTAGATTGCGGATAGGTTTGGAGTCTCTCAAAACCATACCTACCGAGAAACTAAAACTCCTCATGCATTTCATCTCATCAAATGGTTCAAAGCTTTCCATGTATATATAAGTCTAGAGAATCAATTTCACAAAGTTTGCTTATAAAACTCCTAGAAATATATATTATACACAATATTATAGACAAACATCAATTTTGCTCTCAAAACTTTCAGGCTATGTCTGCAAGCAACAATCACTAAAAACATGTATGCAATAATGTTGGTCTTCTCAACTCCAAAGCCGGTTGCAAATCCACTACTTGTGATCTCATAGAATGAGATTTTCCAAGTGTAGCATTGTACCTTTATACTTAATTTACGGTTTCCAAAATCAACGACATGTCAAAAGATAGAAATGAATCTATTATTTTACACAACATTTGCATTCTCTCAACAAGTGTATTTGATTGGGGATGGATCAAAGTTGTTGAAGAAGATTTGGAGAGCAAAGTAACCAAAGGACGTGTAGTTGCTAGACAAAAGTTGAGGCTTTTTGTTGTCTCATTTTCATTCTCAACTCGAAGATAAACCGTTTTATCTCTTAACCAATATGTTTTTATAAATAGGTGACACCAACTTTTAGAATTTTATTATAAGATCACTATTTGAGCATTACTTATTTTTGGTTTCAATTATTATTTTTTTAAATGAATTTTCCAAAAACCAGCATTTTGTCTTAAAATCTGCCAAAAATCTCAATATAACAAATATGACCTTAGAGGGGAAAGGATTGTAATTGGTGAAGTGAGGAGAAGGATAGGAATTGGAAGAGAATCAAGAGATGAACCAATCAATCTTGGAGGAAGATTATGAAGAAGCTAAAAAACATTTTTTGATCAAAGAAGATGAAGAAGATTCAAATTTACTTCAAAAAGCAATGGATTCACATGTGTCCATAGCCAAAGCGCTATGGAAATATTACTTGCAAGGTGAATGTATGGTTAAGAGGACCAAAATCATAGTCACAATGACGTTTTCTTAAACCTCTTCCTATTGCAAGCACTATTGCATGTGATAAATAATATTTTTTCACTGAAAAAATCATACATTTTATTCTACACATGGTTGYTCAAATAATCATGTAGTTAATGTTTAAAAAAACATTCACATGAAGTATAGGGAGACTTTTGTATGGACTATTATAGTTTGTCACATATTCAACACTCTATATTTAAGCTTGCATTTTGTATATATAAACTTTTGCAAGAATAAAAAGGGACTCCATATTACATAGATACCATAATAAGTGTTCCATATTGATGTTTCATATATCATTAATGTATTGCAATTGTGAATGAGGGACTTTTTTGTTGTTTGAAATGGTATATATTTTCAAATGTCCCTATCAAAGACTTTGTTCAATTTTTTTTGGCTAGTCCTTTTTATATAAAAACTTCTACATGGGTGTGATTTTTAAGAGTACTATACAAGAATATGGGATCATTATAAAATATAGTTATTTGGAATTATGCCACCTTTTAGAGCATCCAAATTCAAAGTTGAAATTCCAACAAATATTTATGGCCTATGACTTTTGCATGCTTTGCCTATACCCATCTAATTCATGTGAACTTATTCTTCCCTTCTTCTAGCACACTAAAGCATGTGAAATAGCTATTAACCCCTAAAGTTCTATGAATTATGTTTACATCGAAATGCTCCAAAGCTGCCATTTTTAGTGCAAGTATCAAATTTTTGAAAAAAAACTTTTTTTGACAAATGTATGCTGACTTGAAAACATGTGGTAAAAATTTCAGTTATTTTCACCACATGGATTGCAAGATATAAGTACACAATTTCATTGAAATCATTAATTTGGCCCTACAAAAAATAGGGCAGCTGCACTTTATAAGCTCACTTTTCCATGACAAAATGTTCAAAATGGAGGTGCTTCTTTATATTCTCTTTCCTACACACTTTGGTCACATGCTTGAAACATTTCAAATCATTTGGAATTGTACAACATATAGGAAAGAAATAGTAAGTAGACAAAAATAGAGAATGATGCAAAATACTAAATTGTTAAAAATTTAATTATGGAATTGAAAAATGCCAATCCCAATGGTTGCAATCTATATCCTATGCTTTTATTTTTTTCCTAAAATATTGAAACTTGAGTAAGATAAGAACTTTAAAGTTTATTTTTGAGTAGAAAATCCATAACTACCCAAAAGCAAAAAATCCTCATGACTTTTCACCCATTGATAAAAATGGAATGATTTAAAACTTTCCGCGTAGATAAAACTTTATAAAATCAATTTCAGTTTTTATTTCAATTTTTATTTATTTATTTAATATGCCCTTATTGCCCATTTATGAATAAAAGTAACATATTAGGTCATTGCTTTTGACTCACATTTCCAAATGTCATGAAATTTAGTGCATATGAAAGATATTCCTCTTCTCGACCTTCTAATAAAATCTAGGCCAAAAAAATGGAAATCTCAAAGCACACGTACCTACCCAAAATCGCTATGTAGCCAAAAAACGCATGGTGATCCTTTAGGGGTTAAATTGAAACTTGCCTATGGACTTTAAGGGACTTTCATTAGGTCACCTAGTGGCGCTTTTGGTCCACCCAACTATGCAAATACCCTTCAGACAAATTTGCACTTATTTTTGATGATACAGATAATAATACGAGTATGTAGAAATCTTAGAAGTTCTATATTAAATCTGCCACATGAGATTCCATCATAATAAGCAATATAAAAGTGGATTTGAAGCTTTCAATCATGTCTATTCTATTTTTCACTATGGATTCTAAAAACCCTTCTTGCTTGTCCACCTTATTTTTTGAAAACCCTTTTCAAGTGTAGGTGATTCATGAACACTCTCTTTAACAATTTGTGTTTCTCTAGTAGGTGCCATTGAACTGTTTGCCCAAGATCATCTCTTGGCATCTGCAAAGTTTTAAATAACTTTGCTCAGAACTTGTTCAACTTTTCCATGTCATTTGAATATGGAATGCAAATGCTAATGCTCCTCCATCGTACTACCATACCTTCATGTGTTGAGGCTAAAAAATGCATGTTGTCTAACTTGGAGGAGAGGGATGAACTACTTCAATCAATCCTCAGTGGAATTTAATCTTCTACAAACAATCACTCTGAAATGACTGCAACTCAATGACATGGTAGTTGCAGCTATTCCATTCATATAACTATATAACTCTACCAAGAAACAAATTGTCATTGAAAAAATGATTGCGCGCACCATGGTTGAAGTGCTAAATTAACAACTGTCCTACTCAAACATGCCAACCTGGAAATATAAATGTCTCAAATTCCTTCAAATTCCACGTTGTCATTGATGTTTTCATGGCATAGTCATTCAATAGTCATATATTTCTGTGGATCATTCTTCAACAACTATAAAACAACTATGCAGATTCTATATCAGCAATACCAATGAGGTACAAATGAGAAATTGTTCACTCAGAATTCTTCGTTTAGATTTTCATACTTTTGTCATCTTGCAGTTTTTTAAATGACTATTGCATGACTGTACTACTCAGCTGTTGCATTTTTCGGCCATTTTTTGTGCCTGTAGTCACTGTTTGGTCATTAGAGGCACCTAGTCATTCTTTTACCGGTTACAAAACACCATGTTTTCTACTAGTGTAGAGAGTCCAGATTTTCTCTAGTGGTASGTTGTGAGGTAGGAATCATAAAAATTGGCTCTATGTCTCCAACATATACGTTCTGCTTCTTCTATTAAGGTCAATATTGAATGGGGAGTTGGATTCTGATGGAAATTCTCTGAAGTTGGAAACGACGTCTATTTGTGAACGCCTTAGCTGAGGGGTCTCCTATGCAGTTCCCAGTGTTAAAATTCCCGATGAGTCTCACTTTTTCCGGTATGTATACACCAGGGAACACCGGGAAAAGTGAGACTCGCCAAGAATTTTAACACTAGAAACTGCATATGAGACACCTGTGCTGCATCATGCTAGTGCTTGAAGACGATTTTCATGTCTTCTTGAGCTAGCGGCAAATCATACTTCAATGCTTGCTTGAGTGCTTCCATTAATTGGACCTGTTGGAGAATCAGGCCTCGACTAAACTACATTCACAGATTCTACTTGACGCATCCACACTCTAACTGTGTTTGCTTGAAAGAAGTGGAACCAGGTTGTTGTGTACTGCTTGAAGATCATCTCTTTGTGTTGCACAAACAGGGGTCTCCAAGCCTTGCAGATCAATTGGAGGATGGTGGCAAGTATGCTACCAAAGTATTGCATATCCAAGTTTCATCTCCCAAAGAAGTCAACTACTTTGATGAAATTGGGAGTGCAGAGTCGTGACCCTTTGAAGTGCTCAGTCTATGACACACCACACGGTATTGTGGAGTTGCGACTTTGGGGTTGCAATAGGTTTTTACTAGAATATGATAATGGTTCTAAGCATGCTTTGGCTTTGCAATTTGTCAACTTGTGAGTGGCGCACCCTTCCATCCTTGGGAAGGCCTTTATTTCTTAGAATAATGTGCTCAATTTAGTTGGAGTGCTAGGGTATAGGGCAAATGAACAATATTTAGGTCATGATACATTTGATCCTTGGTGCAAAGAACTATCGTGCTAAGAACATTGCTGTGTACATTTGCCCTTATTTGCAAACATCAATTGGGAATTTTTCCTCAAGCATTTTGGATTAAAGAAGAGCTTGAGAATTGTAGACTTTTGGAACATTCTTTAGGAATTGTCTCAACTCCCTTGGCAAATAATCTTGTACAACATTTTGAGCTCATCTCATCTCATGTGAAAGATAGCAAAAGCTTCATCAAGAAGGCAAGCCTTGGCCATTCACAAACGGTTGTAATTGCTTTCTATAATGAATGTCTCAATTTGGAGTCCTCTTTTTGTTGCAAACCACATGGTAAATTCTTACAACTCCTATTGAATGTTGTGCATCAATCAACAATTTTTCCTTTATGCTATCAATCCTACTCAAAATAGTTTGTAGGATGCCTTACGTTTGTGTTGTAGGTCTTGTAAGTCTTTTCCTTTAATTTAAGTGGATCATGCATTAGGAAAAAAACGGGGCTTCTAAAAGGCCTAATCCCTTTTAGAAACTTGTGAGCAACAGACTCCTTGCAAAATATTTTGTGGAAAAATTAAAAACAAAAAATAAAAAATTTAATTTTTTTTTAAAAGAACAGTCCAGCCTAGACGAGGATATTGATTAGACTACGGTTTTCAATCTTTCTTTAATTATTGTGATATAAATAATCCCAAATCCAGCCTGGATGGCAGTCGGCCAAGCTGGACAAGGGTTGGACTGCGACTTTAAGAAATATATATTTTTAAATAAAAAGCAATAACTAATCTTTAATATTTAATAATTAATGAATTGTATTTTTTCAATTATTAAAATAATTATTATATAATAATATTTTTTTTTTTTAATTTAATTTTTTTGAAAGAATTTAAAAAAAAATTTATAGTTAGTTTTCAATGGTGGTGCAGAAATGGGGGCCTTTTGGAGGTCCCATTTTCTCCCTAATGGATTCATAAGTTCATGTTACCCAATGAATGTATTGCCTAACTCTTTGATTTGTTTGTGCCCACTTAACCAATCCATGCCACTGATTGATCTATATTGATACTCCCAGAACTTCCCTGCTTCATTACAACTTATTATTCCAGCCATCTGATTCGTCAGCTCCATGTGCAGTGCCATATGCAGTGTATTATGCAGTGCTGAGACACCCGTTGATCTCCGGTATATTTTCTTGGGATGCACACTTGTGAAGAACCTCCCCCTGGCCGTCCACCAACCATGAGCTCCAGTCCAACACTCCAGCCAAATCTCTTTTATAATTGACCCTTTTCTCATCAATCAGCCTCTCTCACCTTTTGTCGAAATTCTCATGTACATCTGTAGCTCACCCAACTTCGCACAGCAGCGTTTGCGTGTTTCTTTGAGATACGGAAAAGCTTGGGCTGTGAATTCCACACCATGCTAGGGGGAATGACCCAGTTTGTCACGGTTTCTGTTGTCTTGTCTTCAATTTGAGATTGAGTGGATCGTCAGAGCGGTTGCGTGTTTGTTTGAGCTATGGAACAGCGCTGGCGGTAAATTCCGCACCAGTGTTTGATCGATCCAACCAATTTTGTCACAACTTTTGTAGTCCTGTCTTTGAATTTGAGTGTTAGTCGATCGTCGCAATGTTTGCGCGTTTTCTTTGGCTATGGAACAAAGGATGGAGTGAATTCGATACCCTTCTTGATGGAACCCACCAATTTGTCACGACTTCTGTAGCCTTGTCTTCAATTTGAGCATGAGGTGATAGTCGCAGCGTTTTGCACGTTTTTTTTTTAATCTTTGAAATTGCTGGAGGACTGAATTCTACACCAGGCTTGCACGTTTGTTTTGGACTACGGAACGTCTAGATTTTTCCATTTAACCAAGAGCATTTGGAAATGTAAATGTTGGATTTATATGGGATCATTGGGAATATGATCATTGGTATTTGACAGTTGCAGTCACATTGTAATTACTAGCCAAATTTAGGCAAGGTTCAAGGAAGGCTCTTGCTATCATAATCTCAGACATGTGATACAAGTGGAAATATGATCATTCATTGGTATTTGACAGTTGCAGTCTAATCACTTGTATGTGTGGCAGTTGTAGATTTTTCCATTTAACCAAGAGCATTTGGAAATGTAAATATTGGATTTATATGGGATCATTGCCTTGGGATGATAAAGGAAACCAAATATAAGATAATACCAATTGAAAAGATGATYGTATTTAACAATATAGGGGTGACAAACTTGAAGAGTTTGAACTTGATTAATTTCGTGTAAAGTCAATGACAATGGAACTGAGCATATTGAAGGTGATACACGACCAATTTCAACCCAACTTCCATTTGTAAACTTATAAYAACTCATAGAGTTGACAATGTTTTGGCAATTTATGGGTTTTTAGAAATTGTGAACTCTATCTTTGCAAAGARTGTACTTCATGTAACCTACTCCTTTTGCACAAGATCATTTCAACATAGCCTTAGTAGTCAATTTGGAATTTAATYCCTAAAAGACAAAGCTGTTGAACTTGAACTTGGCAAATTCCAAGATGACAAATGTTAGGCTCTAGTATTTGAAGCCATTGACGAATTTGACATCTCCAATACTTCAAGGCTGCAAGGTGACACGACTAGCAAAGGACCACCTTCAAGCCACYTCCTTATCCAACCTCYCAATTGTTCGCCTCAAGYGGCAAGCTTTGTACCARGGYTTTTTTTTTCATTTTTTAGGAAGTGCCACAATGGCAATATTAAATGTTATAGTGGTGCTCCAAATTATAACATTCATCCACATATTGGAGGTATAGTATGGTTTTCATCCACAATTTGGCGATTTCATCAAACTTTAAAAAAAAATTCAAAGTTGTTTGGCGATTTCATCGAAGTTTTTTGGGATTACTTTTGGCATTGTTTAGCCAAATTATTTTTCTAGTGCAATCTGGCACCAAAAAGCCAAGAAAAAAAGTCCTACTTTGTACCGGGCTCTATACAAAAGAAAAGAGAGGCCCATATATTGTATAAACATAAAACTTGACGTTGATTGTGGTGCAATTGTGGACATATTCCAATAGATCTATTCTATGTTTTGGAAGAAAGAGAGACTTGTACAACTATATCCTTCTATCTCTAGTTGTTTTCTAGAGCTTTTGCTTGACACAAAGCTTTAAATACTTAGCAATGTGAAAAGGCATTAGTAACACTTATACAAACTTTTTTTACTTTTGTGCTCTTCTTATTGCACCAAAATTACGKAAARCTCTTCTATGGATAGCGATATTTCTATGTTCAAAGTGCTAATGAAAATGTGTCRAAAATTGTAATGGATGAAATCATGTCACAATTATTATGAATTTATATAAAGCATTATAATAAARATTATTGCAGTGCAATGGCACCAAATAGATTTGCACAAGTTGCAAGATTTCATCGTGAACATGTTTGGATGTCATTAGAAATGGATAAAAATGAATAAATTAAAATTTACATGGATGAAAATATGAAATTCGAATAGAAGTTGCATAATAGTATTSCTCACGTAGGGAAGGGTGTTGCTGTGCATAGTAGGTGCCACGTATGAGCAACCCCAATCCAACGAGCAACTGCATAATGACAAGGTAATTCCAAAAAAACATGCATCAATGAAACCAATATTGGTCTCTCTTTATTCTTGGCCTTGCCATTTTTTTTCTTAATCCTAATGACCCAAGGGGAGTGTACTTTCAAAATGGATGAAAAYTGCCAAGAACTCTAAGCAATTCTTTTGCTCATTTTTTCTTAAGATAAGATAGAATGTAACTATAGGATCTTGAAGTTTACAGTGACAGTGAGCACCTCAAAAAATTTTAAATTACATGACCGCACAGCTTCAAAGATATTTGAAGTTTGAAGTTTTATTTGGGTCAATGAATATATAGGGCAATGCACTTTAAAAGAGCATATGCATCTTTGTGAGAATATYTTGAAATGATGATCTTTTGTGCTTTGAGAAAGATAAAAGGGATGAGAATGTCCATGTAAATTATCACAACATTACAAGCATTAATCAATTCATGGTAGAGATTGCAATGCATAGTGATCACTAAAATAAAAGTAGGTTTGTAAAAAACAACTTGTCACCTTCTTGTACACCTTGGACTTGCTCTTTTTAAGATGGATTTGATTTTTTTTGAGGTGGGCAAGAATCACATTGGTTGGCCAATCTCTTACTCCATGCCCAAGCTAAATCCCCCCAAATGAACTCCAAACTACACTACACCACTCAACTTTGAAAATTTTCACAAGGCAAAGTTTAATTCCTACAGTCCCATTGTCCTCTTGGAGGACAAAATGGATTTTAGGTAGGCTTATACATTTTCAATATTTGTTGTGATTTTTTGAATATTTTTGAAGATAGAAAAAAGATATTAGCTTTTTATAATTAAAATATTATTTTTATTTCAATCATTGCCTAAGAGCAAAAATTATGGCACAAAGAGCCACAATTTTAGTTCAGTGGGTAGAACCCCCCCTCAAAAAACCTAAATTAAAAGAACTTAAATTTTTGTTTCATATAGATTGTATTTTTATCTGCATGGAATGCTTTGATTCATACTATTTGGATTTGTTGTGCAAAAGTTATAGACAATCTTATCCCCTAAAGGACCAAGGCCTTTTTTTCGCAAAAGAACACTCAAAACTGCCATTTCTATAGCAAAGAGTAAAAAAAATTGAATTTTTTTGTTTTCTCTCATCTAACCATTGGATCTTAAACCTCACTAGTATGAAAATATGTAGTAAACTTTTCAAATTTCTTGACCACACGGATTGCAAGATATCTGCGTTTAAAGTGAAAAAAACAAGTTTTTCAGCACATTGCCGGACTAGGTTATTTGACTTTGATCCTTCTTATCTTTAAAGTTTTGCACTACAAAGTTTTGAGCTTTAAATCTTTACGGTGGAGAATTGAGTTGAGGGTCTAGGAAAAAATTAAAAAATTAAAAATAGCATAATTTTTAGTCTTTCAAAAAATTGTTAAATAGAATTAGGTAGAAGATAGAACGAAAATCTAATTCATTAATATCTCTAAGATGGAATTAAAATGCACTAATCCCAATGGTGATATTGATCTAGAAAGAAAAATAAACCATGTGGAACTTYTTTTTTTGAGAAATTGTAAAAATTACATTCAGAAATGTATCGTACAAGTTATTTTTCAAAAGATGCTTAGATTGCTTGAAAAACAAGATTGTCCATAACTTTCTCATAACRAAACCAAATGGAATGAATCAAATCTTTCTATATAGGCAAAAATACAACCTATGAGAAAAAAAATTGAAAAACTTTTAATTCAAATTTCAATTCTTTTTTTGCTACCCCTTTTCCTCGATTTTGAGCTTATTTGGGCACAACTTTTAGTCCTAGGCATGGATTGCAAAAAAAATTATATTCCCACAAAGATAATCAGTTTTTCTATCTTCCAAAAAAATTCAAAAAATCAAGACCAAAATTCTGACTATAGGTACCAGCTTGAAATCCCATTTGTCTGTTGAATGGACAATGGTCTTTTATGGGTTATTTTTTGGGCAATTAGAGCATCATCTAGAAAAAATGACTTGTTAGATTCATTTTTGAGCTCAATTTTTACAATTTTACAAAAAAGAAAATACTACAAGATCAAGATCTGTTGCTTGAACAATCTCACCGTTAAGATTAGTGTGTTTCAATTCCATCTTAGAGCTATTAACGGTTTAGTTTTCCCTTCAATATTGAGCCTACTTCTACTTTTTAATTTTTTAATGAGTGAAACTATGTGTGTGCTTTTAAAATTTTTTTTCCTAAACTCTCAACTCAATTCTTCATCATAAAAAAATTAGAAATTCAAATGAATAGAGCAAAAAGTTTAAGTCAAGAAGGTTCAAAGCCAAAAATTGTAGTTGAGCAAGGTGCAAAAAAAGTAACTTGTTTCTTTCACTTTAAATTCAAATTATTTGCAATCTACACGGTCAAAGTTTATTGAAATTTCTTCCACATATTTTTGCACTAGTTTAGTATAAGATCCTACATTTGTGTATGCAAGAAAAACATTAAATTTTTTTTTGTTGTTTGCTATAGAAATAATAGTTTGGGGTGGTTTTTGATGGATAAAGAGCCTTGGGACTTTGGAGGTTCAAAGGGAATATGATGAAAAAACCTCCATTTCATCCCCGTTTCCACCACCAAAATCATCCAAATCTGTTTAATTTATGACAAAATCAAAAATTTTATGACACTCAAGGATAATGTGTCACTCACTCACTTCATTAATGGTGAATACTTAGTACTTGACTTGGCAATTATGGTTTGTTTATGGGACATTAATTACTCTACTTTATAGGTGATATAGTAATTTTAGGGCAAAACACTTCAAAAAATTTCAAAAATTACAATTTTCACGGAAAAATTATAAATTTCACTTGGATTTGATTTGTGAAACATGCACACACCTCTGAAAAATATATGTCCCTCTAGAATAGTTGGGGTGAATTGATCCCTTCACTTGGCCCCTCCAAGACATTCCAAAAGTGCAAGTAAAAATTAAATCCTCCTATTTAGTGCTTAAAGAATTTACCTTGTACACCCTTCCAAGCTAATTTGGGGCCTCTGATTGAAAATTTGAATTCAAAATTTTCAAAATATATCATGTGTGGAAAACAAAAAAAAATTTAGTGTCTTCCCGAGGGACCGCAGAAAGGATTGGTTTACCTTGGCCCTTGGAATTGGCCTTAAGATATTCAAATTGCTTATTTAGGTGGTAAGAGGCTTGTCTACCTCAATTTACTACATCCCAGCTACTTGATACTAGCTAGCTAGGCCTTCCTAAGCAATCTATCATGTGTCTACGAACCTAGGGCGAATTGCCCTCCTCATAGCCTCGCTAAAAGGTAAATGTCAAAACTGCCCCTATTTTGCGCCACATAAATTTTGCATTTTTTCACATCAACTAGTGAATTTGGATCTTGTAATTGAAAATATTAATTTGCAAATTTTATCATATGTGGCAATTAGAAAAATCTAATGCTTTCTCTAGGGAAAAAATACAAGGCAATAAGAGCCTCCTACCATGTGAGCTGGTTAGGCAAAGTTCCCTTCGAAAGCTACAAGGCCAAACAAGAAATTGTGGGTGGAGAGAGATTGAGTAAAAATTCCACACATAGTAATTCCCTTCAAGTTGACCAATCTCCACCAATGGGCTTATCCATTTATTTTGGYGAATCTTAAAATCCTACTTTTCCGATGATCAAGGCTGGCAAAACAATCGATGTTCACTTCTTGTCTTCTAGTTCTTTTTTTGGCAGCCTAATTGACATGGCAAGAAGCCCTATAGGCCTCTTAACCCCTCTGCGTCAGGGCGGACGTTTTCCAGACGTTGGAAACCCTTGATCTATGGAAAAGCAAGTTGATCAAACTTTATAATCTTCAGATCTGAACGGTAGATCATCCTAAAACTACAGATTTGCATGCATCACCAAGGTGGATGCAAAGTGGAACAGTGAAAAGTTCTGTAACCAAGTATCTAGGAATTATTCTGCTTGTTGTAGAATGCGCTAGAAAAGTCCTTCTTTCTGATGTTTGCATTGTGACGCACATGGGTTAATATGTATTGGTGGACAAGAAAAATTCATAGGGAGTACTATAGGTGAAAATTGTCTCCGCACTTTCATGTGGACACGATGGGTGGAGAGGAATTTAATTACGGAAATTCACATGTATCAAATTTTCTTAAGCTTCACTAGTCTCCACCAATGAAATTGCCCACCAAAATCAATGAAACTCCTCTTCCTTCTTTACTGCTTGCCCACCTTGGCAAGACAATCGATTGTTCAATAAGAAGTCCACAAGTATCAAATTTTCTTAACCTTGGAAGGATGTGTGGAGGGGGGATCCTTGTGGAAATCATCATTTATGAAACCATGGGAACAATTGGTATTAAAAAATTCAAAAGAACTCATTTGAAGTCAAAGCACTATAGAAGATCTTGCCTTTCCACACAAAATTATGAGGATGAATAGTTGCACTTCTGTTCCACATGAAAATATACTATGTCATCCATCGGACCATTCTTGTCCGCGGCGTCCTTCCTCGGTTAACCCTTGAAGGACGGTGGCTGTGGAAACCATGCATTTTTGATACCGTGTGACATCATTTACTTTGAAAAGCCAAATATACTCATTGGAAGTCAAAGTACTAGAAAAAATCTTCCCTTCCCACTTCTAATACCAAGGATGAAAAGTTGCAATTCTGTCCTACACGGTTTGATTCTCTATCATCCAGAAGACACAAAACGTCCGCCACGGCGTTCACGGGTTAAGCTTCACTAGTCTCCACCAATGAAATTGTCCACCAAAATCGATGAAATTCCTCTTCCTTCTTTGCTGCTTTCTTTCCTAGGTGGGCAAGACAATAGGTTGTTCTTGTTTCATCTTATTGTTTGAATAAGCATTGTACTCGGTCCGAGATGAGCCTAAACTGCCCCGGGTGATAGCGCAAGTGGTAAGAACCACCAAGTGCATCCACGAGGTTGCCAGTTCAATTCCCTGTGCTGACATTGCTCGCACCGGGGTTGTTCTTGTTCCTCTACTTGTTTCGTCACGGAAAAAAACCCTTGGCGTGTAATTCCGTCAAAAATTGGTTGCCATGGGATGTGTCGTGTTAGTCCACACTGAGACCCTGAAAAAGTCGTATGTTTCAAAAAAAAAAAATAAGCACTGTACTTGTCCACCGGGGCTAGCGTGGGTCGAGTCTATAGTACCCTAACGAGCCGAATGCGAAGGTGGTTTTGCCCCCGTGTTTTAACCCTGGAGAAAACATTGGAACTTTTTATTTCTCAAACATAAATATTTTTGCAATTTTTGACTTCATATTTGCAATCAGAGGACCCAAATTAGCTAGGAGAGATGTTAATCACAAAACTATTATGGCACAAAAATAGGGGGGCCTTTTTTTACATTCACCCATTGTTACACCTCCGCATTGGGCTCGTTGGGGTACTACTGTATAGACTCGACCGCTAGCATGTAAGGAGGCCCTTATAAGCGCCCTGGCCCTACGTAACGTGGTCCTCACGCAAACTATCTTTACTATTGCCACCATAGCTACTCCACCATCATGCCAGGCTTCCGATTGGCCAACCTTTGACGACGCCCATCCTCTCCCCCCAAACCCCAGTCTCTCCAACTTTTCTTCACTAAACGTTACTCTTGYCCCTTGCACCTGTTTCGCATCTGTTGGCGATTCTCGAGCTCCGGCGTCTCCGAAGTGACGTCCTATGAGCTTATGCACACAGGCCGGGAGGAGGAGGAGAGGACGAGGCAGTGCTTTCACACACRTGACGCTGTTCTTGCCTGTGGAGTATTTCTGTGCTGTGTCATTTCATCGCTGGAGAGTGTCTTGCAAGCGAAATCGAGAGTGACGACCCTAGGTGTTCTTGGATGCTAGCTCACGGTAGTCAGGTATGCGCACTGARAATGAAATGTGTTCAAGTGGGAATCTAATGAGCTTGGTTCCCTGCGTTAGATTGCTTGAGATTTTGGTGRGGTTTGGGTAGCAATGGAATTTACGAGCATGGCTGTAGGGTTTTTATTTTTATGCTTCTAAGCGTCCATGAATGGAAGCGATTGAGAACGGCACACTGATTGAGCGGGCGGTGTCTCATTCGTAAGTCCCGTTGYACATGTCTTGATAGTTTTTCAGAAAGCATTTTGAATGTCAGGACTTTTGATGGATCCTCAGCAACTAGGAAACATTATCAAAATTATGAGTGAGAGAGCCTCATGCGTGTTAAAAGAAGCATGGGGTCGGTAACTCAATGAGATAAGTCTTGGACAATTCTATTGTAATGCTTTCTCCTATGTAGCAGGTTGAATTGTTGGGCTCTTTGATGTGTTAATAAGAACATACCGTGTATTAGAACGAAATCCCGGCACCTTGGAATCAAAATCACCAGTATGGTCTTGATAACCTTGGAGACCTCAAAGCCTTGAGAAGGTTATGAGACYAAATATCAAGTCATTTTTCATGATATCTTGTTACTTTTGGTTGATCAGTTGCCTCGTAACATGGTCTTGGCGTTATGAATGAGAGTCCTTATACGTTGAAAAAAGAAAAGATTGCCAATGAGAAACGAGTCTTTAACAATTCAACAGTAGTTACCCATAGTCTTGMGCACGTTGCGAATTTATTTCTCTCGTTAGTAGGATGGTTTGGGGCTCCRTTCCACCATCTCCACTGCTGAAGAATGTTTGAATGATCCTGACGGCAATTCCCCAGTACGTTGATCTGAGTTCCATGTCTAAGAATCTACACTTCTTGCGTTTAACGTCACAAACTGGGTCCTAAATTTTGTAGCAACTTGTTGCAGGTGAAGGATGCTTATTCATTATGCATCCTGGCTTTGAAGTTTTCCATTTCCTTCGAACTCTAACTATAAAATGCAGATTCTAAACATTCTGTCAACATTCTCATTCTCAAGCACTGATAATATATTAGGTTTGGATTTGTGCTGGAAAGATGTAAACAATAACACAGTGGATTCACAGACAACCTTCTTTCGTTTGAGTTATGTATATTCTTCCAGCTCGATCCCAGGTAGCATACCTCTCTCACTTCCTGTTTCAATTATTCATTTATGCTGATTGTGCATGTGTGCAGCACGAGGGAGGGACGGGGGACAAAAACTTTCTTTCATCCCGAAAGCTCCGCCGAAGGCAAAGTAAGAGAACATGCACCCCCAGTTTAATTAACAGTGATTATTGCATCTTTTGAAGATATAAAATGGCATTCTAATTGTTATCGAATTGAAAGATGGATGATCCAGGGCTTTTTTTTTCATTTTTTACGAAGTGCCACAGTGGCGATATTAAATGTTACAGTGGTGCTCCAAATTACAACATTCATCAATATATTGGATGTATGCTATGGTTTTCATCCACTATTTGGTGATTTCATTTAAGAATTTTCTTAAATTCAAAGTTGCATTAGATGGGATTTTGCCCCCTGGGAGGGCTATAAGTTCCCCTGCGAATACCTGGCCGAGCGACTGCCAGGTCAGATTTTTGGAAAAAAAAAAAAAAAAAAAAAAATTTAAACTTTGTTTTTCATTTCAAGAACTTAAATTTTTTTTTTTTTTTTTTTTTTGAAAAAAAATAAAAACTGTCGTTGAGTTCCCGGGGAACGGGGTTGGGAACGGTGCCGAAACGGCCCTCCAGCCCCCCCCCAATCCCATGTAATGTTTGGCGATTTCATCCAAGTTTTTTGACATTTTTTTTGATATTTTTTAGCCAGATTATTTTTTGTAGTGCAATCTGACACCAAAAAGCCAAAAAAAGAAAAGCCCTTGATGGATCTTGAATTTTGCACCAACTCACTGAAAGTGAGTTTTTGTTTAGTGATGATAATGGAATATTTGGCATGAAATTCTCATTCTTTGTGGATAAAATTGTTGAAAAACTCCCAAAACTTGGTATCACTAGATTGGGTTTGGGTAGCACTTGAACAAGCATGTTTTCAGCAAGACTTAAACCATTGCCAACAAATTTCACCTTCATTTTGAGGGTGGGTTATTTGGGGGTAATTAGGGTTTCAAGTGCAATTCACACAAGTGATTGTGGATTACAGATTCTTCATCCAAATCCAATTGTACTTTGTAGATTCTTCATCATCTGTTTTTTATTGGGTGGTGCATGCTTGGCAATGCTCTCTTCATCGGGATTTGTGGGAAAAAGGGTGCCCCTCATGGGGAGCTCACTTTTTCTCGGAATTCCCTCCTCATTGAGCATTGCCTTATACTAAGGGTGTTATTTTGGGATACTTTTTGAGTGAATTTGCATCTTGGAAGTGTTGTTATAGGTGTTCCCACTCTTGGTAGGCTTTTGAGTTGGTTCATGTGTTTGCCACTTTTGTTGCAAGTAGATTTAGGAGCCAATGATACGCTTTGCTTGCAGTAGTACAATAGCTCTAGGGCTGATATTTGAGTTGCAGTTCATTAACGTGTTGATGTTCTGCATAAGCTTGTCAATAGAGGGTTGGTGGTCTTTTTTGGGTGAATTTATTGAATTTAATGTCATGACATTGAGCCTCATAGTGTGCAATGATCAATTGTAGATTTGGTGGATGAATTTATTGGGAAGTGTAGTGGCAAAAGTAAGACTTTACTTTTCAATTATTGTGGGTCTCTCATCAAGCAACAATTGACCACCATGGATGTGGATGAAATATGAATTGAAATAGGTTTTTCATCTACAAGCACTCATTCATTGAAGGAGTGCTACTGTAAGTGACTTTGTCGCAATTCAAGTGATTCGGAATTCAAGTGATTTCACCACTAAGAAATATAGGGGTATAGTAGAATACTACCTTGACTTTCTTTGTGTCCTTTTCCGATTTATTACCTACCAAAAGGAGGTCTTTGGATAGAATGGAGGCATTCTTGAAATTGAATCAATTACAAGGAAGGAGTTAATTGTCAAGTGATCTTTGACGAGGCTTGAGATTGAAAGTCTTATTATTTACAAGGTAAGATAAGTCCTAAAATTCTCTTTGTCAAGCGTTGCATTTTTTAATATCCTCAAAATATGTGGCATTACATATCATTGAGTGCATGTTTGTGAGATTAAGGATAGTAAGTGGTGTGCATGGTGGATAATATAGGATGATACAATCCACTTGGAACAATTATCTAAATGTTCTTGAAAATTTTCCTTTGATGTTATAGATTGCTACAAGTATAATTTGAATCCTATCATGTACTATTCAAATTATTGTCTTTTGGGGGTAGTCAATTTTCATTTAGATTTGAAGACATAAACTCAATTAACATCTAGAGTCTCTACTTGGATTGATGATTTGGAAAAGTTATCATGAAGTKCTATTTCGACTAATATTGTGGAATTCATTTACAAATAAAAGTTGTAGAGTTTGAATTTTGGATTCCATCCGTACAATTAGATTCATCAATGCTATCACCAATTTTTTACTGTAAGTTTTGGATATAATAATAATTTTGAAATTTCTTCCTAATTCTTTTAAAAACAAAATATTTTCAGTTTTGAGTAAATTTTTTGGAATGGATTTGAAGTGAGGTTATCTTGGTATGGTAATTTTTTGAAATTTTTGTGTTTTATATATCTATGACCTCATTTTTGCAAATCTAGTTTTGAACTAGAGTTAATGCAATTTTGGCTTGGTCAACCACTTGACATACCTTCTCATTTGTAATTTTAGAAAAATATGTATTCTAGCAACACCAAACCTAACCATTAGATAGGAAATTAAACTACTTATTAAAGTATCTCCACAAATTAAAATGACTTTAATCCAAGCAATAGTGAAAAAGAAAATTGATTTTCAATTTGTTCATCATCTAGAAATTGGTCATTGGAGCTCTTCAAGGTTAAAAGGTTATGTMATTTTATTTACAATAATACTTTCTACTGTCACTTTTTGGTGCATATATTCTAATGAAAAAGGGTCATATTAGGCATCGCTTTGTAAGAGAATTTTAATTAGTACATATAGGTGGAGGGATAGACTTGACCTCTTCCAAAGGTTCCATGTTTTATTTTGCTACCACCTTAAAATTTAAAATTTTCTTTTTTCAAATGCATATGTACACATTGAATTGCAAGTTATTACAATTAGAGTTGGATAATGGTCCAATATGCAATTAGTCCTAGTTTTATGGAGTAAAATTTTGTGYTCAYGTTGAATTAATTGATCAACACAGCATGTCTAGTGAAACTATAGCTTCTTTAGTGTAGCAATTGGTACATGCATGTTCATTGAACTTTGTTTCTTGTTTTTTCTTGTTATTAAATTATTTTTTTGTTACCACGATTTGAATTTAAGCATGTGTTGATGGTTTGAGGTATATTATCATGCTAATATTATAACAAAAGATAAATAGAAACAAGTTGTAAACAAGTTGTAGTATTTATGAATTTTTGAAGTTGGATTGACAAGTTTTTTAAAAGCATCCCTCCTTYGAATTGTTTGTTGTTAATTCATTGAAGAATCCAATAGGTACCTTTGTTTGAGGACCCCTCACCTTCTTAGATTAGGAAGTGATGTAGGTTTGGCCTTCCAATTGGAAAACATATGTTCTAGAAATGCATTGTTTGTTGAGGATCTTCTTTATTCATATGGTCTAGAAATTCTCATCCTCAAATTCAAAATGAGACATTTGTCATCTTGGAAAAGAAAGTCATCAACATTTTTAATTTATTTGAATATAGCTCTAACACTTGTTTGTTGAAAGTTCTATTGCCTTTTAAGTAATTCTGTCCAACATTTGTCTATAAGTTTAAGGTCTGGTTTTAAATGTAGATAGTTTAGTCTTGGAAAGAAATCAAAATCAACTGTTACTAAATGATTTTGTTATTAATGTGAGTTATGGTTATCATTACACAATTTTGTTGTTCATGTTTCAATTTTGAAAGGTGGCATTTGAAAGGATACAATTTAAAGAAAAAATATGCTATTGAATCAAATTTGATGATATTTAGTGCAAATTTGTGTAAAGTAATGGTGGAAAAAATTGATGTTAATTGATAGGAGTTGTCAATTTCCTTATTATACCAGAGTTGGATGAGGCTTTTTTGAATTGGTGAAAGTAAAAATGGTATTGAATGTTTGTTCAATTTCACCCATTTGAGAATTTTGGAGGTATGATTTTGGATCAATGGCATGAAACATTTCTAATGTGATGATGAAGACTTACTTCTTTGTCATAGCTTAAATTGCAATCTTGGTRGTCCACTTTTGTGTATTTTAAAATTTCAAACATCATCTAGTGCAATTCTTTAGATTGAATTTTYAAATTGCGTTTGTAGCATGGTYRATTTGACATAGAGGGTGCATGAATCAAAGTATACAACAATGGCAAGAGTTTATCTTTGTGTTGATTTGGGTCCAATGATATTCCMATATTGATTCATTTCCTTGCCTTTAATATGTTTGCCAAGTGACAAAATTGTCATGTATTTGAATTGCATGGTGTTGAAGTTGAGTATTATAACATTTACATGGTGAAATGAAATTTGAGTGGAAGATGGTCATTGTCAAATTATTGATCCACTAGTGCAGGTTATAGCACATTTTTACATACAATTTGAATTTTAAGTGACAATGTCCTATATGTGTTTCTTTGAGGTTCCTTCACAAAATGATTTACCTCATGAAATCGTTTTAAATGCCATATTCACATATAGTGGTTTAAAGATTATGGCATGAGCTTTGAAAAGTGGATAAACATGTGATTTCTTTAAAAAAAATTATTATTGAATKGTACTAGTTATATATAGGAATTGCTTGCTTGCTTTGATATGGCTCTCTATGTGAGATAATTTTTAGTATGTTAGTTATTTGATATCTTCTTGKGACCTTGCAATATTTATAGGTTCAAATGTTATTTATTGACTAAATTCTTTGAGTTGTGTTTGAATCTCTTGTAGAATTTTGATATGTCACTCCACKCGATGATTGAACTRGCGAGCTTTTTGGCATTGATGACAAGCTTCTTYAYAATGGCAATCTTTTGGAAGTACATGGGTATTGCATGGTCTACTTGGTAAGCATAAATTTTATTTAGTAAGTGTTTGAGAATTGTATGTTAGTATTTAGTATTGTTCAAATTTTCAAGTTCTTTGTGTAGTTTTCTATTTGATTTACCTAGAGTTCTACAACTAATCTTRTTTTGGACATTTATGTATATGATCCTATCATACTGTATGTATCCTAATTTCACTTATAAATAGGCAATTCTATAAGTAATGTTCAGTGAAGTTTCAATTGTAGAACATGCTTGATTCAATTCTTCAATATCATTGGATAGTAACTTTCTTTATGTTTGAGCAAGATGTCTCAATAACAATACATATTACATTCTTTGCAGGAAAGACAAGAATTTCTTACAAGTGCAAAGTGAATATTGTAAAAGATTATGCAACGATATTCCAAGACTTGAGAAATGCCTAAAGGATATGGAAGCATCTACAAAGATGAAAGTCTTGAATAGAAACCAATGTGTACATCTTTTTGGCAAGCTCATACAGGCTATGACGGAGATCAACAAAATGTTGTCATGTGCTACGAAGGATCTCAAATTCCAATCTATTTTTGAAGAGTTGTGTTATCTTCAAAAAAAAGTAGAGATTGTTGGAAAAAATTGCACTGAACAAGATCGATGGTGTCATTTAGCTATATTTCAACTCCAAAACAAAGAATCTTTCCGTGAGTTGCTTTTGGACTTGAAGTGTTGTTATGATACAGCACGTGACATGTACTTATTCCACCATCCAAATCAAGCAAATGATACCATACCTATTCAATTTGATGCAACTACCTATGCTCAAGTCCTTGAAGATGGACAATCGTTGAAGAAGAAGCTTGAACTTGTACTTCAAGGTGATGAATCACAGGATTATGAAATAGTGAAACATCTATTGTTGAGACTTCRAAATTTGGATCGAGTTGACGGAGGGGACTTAGATGCGTTGGAAGTTCCAAATGATTTTAAGACACCAAGTTTAATTAATCCTATAGGTGCRGGAGTGCACACATCAAATTGGTTGGACCTTGCTTGTGCCACCAAAGTGTTGAAAGGGGGTCCTGAAATTTTAATCAATTCTCTTAAGGAGATTGGCATCTTGGCAGGCTTGAGCCATCCCAATCTTGTCCAATTTGTTGGTTGCGGGACTCAGCACAATCTTGATGAGATTGTTGAGGAAGACGAAATGGTTGAGATGTATTTGGTGATGGAGCTTATGGAATCAAGCTTGTCTACCATATTGAGGAATGAAAAGAGACCTTTACCCTATCATCTTGCAATTGACATCATGCACCAAATTGCCAAGGGTGTGTATTACCTTCATGACATGCAAGTTGCTCATCTTGACTTGAAACCTGCTAATGTATTGGCATGTTCAATATTTGTGGAGGATTTGGATCCGTGTCRCATATTCAAGGTGACTGATTATGGAACTTCTCAATTGGAGGTTTGTAGCAAKCCCAAGCCTTCAAAGTCTCTCAAGCCCTTAAARTCTCCAATTGGAACGCCAAGATATATGTCTCCTGAAATGATCARGGGGAGTAACACTTCATTGTATCGGTTTCAAGCTGATGTGTGGTCCTTTGCTATGATATGTTCAGAGATTCTATCARGAAAGGTTCCCTACTYTAGTTTGAATAAGACAAAAGATATTTATGAACAAATATCAGGTWCACATAACATGGGCAATAAAAGCTYGCGACCAGACCTACCCAACAATTGCGAAGAACTCACCAATTTAATCCAAGAATGTTGGTCTCAAGACCCTCTTCAACGACCAACATTTTTTGAAATTTGCAAAAGGCTCACAAGTTTAAAAAAGTCTTTTTTGAAGGGAATGTATTCATGCAAGATGGTTCCGGAATATGGTTCACCTTGCACCTTAAGAGATTCCAAGTCTATCGTGGACCATGTTTTAARGGTATGAAATTGYAAAAGTACAAATCTCATTTTATGATGTTTGATGTATGTAATTCTTTGTGGAGCTCRGCATTCATGGTTTGAAGCTTAGTATTTTACTTTTATATGAAAATGATTAAGTAAACATGATTTTTGTATTTGTGCAGATGGATGAACCAATTGCACCTCCAAAGGAAATTTTGATTGATTTGGAACATCAATTATCTAAAGCCAAAAGCCTTTTGAAGATTAGTTATGTAGGCATTGTTGGCATGGGTGGAATTGGCAAGACCACACTAGCAAAGGCTCTATTTGATGACGCAACGGTGAATTCTTTATATCATGCATCATGTTTTGTTGGACAATCCAAAAACTATCAAAGTTCATATGAGATATTGTGCGAGATATTACCCAAACTTGGGAATGATAACAAACCAAAGAATTTTGGAGATGCCCAAGAGATGATGAGAGAACTYTTGCTTGAAAAGAAAGTTCTTTTAATATTGGATGATGTGAAGGATGAAACTCAAGTKCATGATATTGTACCTCTTGACTTGGTACAAGCTAGCAAGGGTACTACAATAATTCTTACAACACGCAAATGGAATACCATAAGATCATTTGTGGGTGTTGATGGAAAGTTGGACGTTCAATTGTTGGATGAGAAGGTAGCAACAACGCTTTTCACCGCTCACCTKTCTTGGAGTGAAGCTCCTTTGTCACCAGACTTTGAAGAYTTATGCAAGCATRTTGTGGAAGCTTGCAATGGGTTGCCTTTGAGCTTGAAAGTGTTGGGTGCATTTCTTCGTCGCAAAAAGAGATTGCGAAGTTGGGAAAGAGCATTACAAAGGATGGCAAGAGGAAGGAATTTGGACGGAGATGAAGAGATTTGGAATACTTTGAAAATTAGCTATGATGGATTGAACGATGGTGTTGAAAAGAGGATGTTTTTGGACATGGCTTGTTTCTTTTGTCAAGATGTATATCCATCTGGCATATCTAAAGAGACCATCTTGTCYATGTGGTCCAAAGATGGTATCCTTCCAGTGGACRAATTGGAAAGATTGATTGACATGTCATTGTTGAAGGTGAATAAAGATGGTGACATTCTAGAAATGCATGACCAACTGCGTGACATGGGACGAATGATTGCCGGGGGTACGAGAGTTTGGAAAACATCCATGATACTTGAAAGTGGATTTACAAGCAAGGTAATATTTCAATAGTGCAAGTATGCATTTGTACATGAATAATATCCTTTGTTGTATGCATCAATTGTAGTTGATGAACATTCAAACCCATGTTATTTAACAAAACATGAGTTTTGAAATTTGTGAGGTAAATTATCAGTTGCATCTATTATATGAAGATGTAATTCATGTAATACATTCTAATCTATACATTTTTAGTGCAGGATGTTGAGGTTGTTGAAGGCATTTCTTGGCAAGAGACTATGCACCATCATTTCCCTTTGATTAAAGAGGACCAAAGTTTTGATTTTGAAAAGCTTCGTGTGTTGATTTTGGTGAGAGCTTTGGACAATCCTAAAGCACTTGTCGACAACTTTAGCTTACTACTACAAGTAGCTTTACAATGTTCTAAATTGGAGGCAATTATAATAGGAAAGTCTCAAAAATGGATTGGATTGCGACATGCACCTCCAACACATACTTCAGTTATTCTCCAGAAAAGGATTTCAGATCTTTGTAGTACTTGTGCATCACTAAAGATTCTAGATCTAGTAGGTCTTGGATTCCTTGAGCAATTACCAAACAAATTTGCATCAAGCAATATCCTATTGCAATTAAATCTTAGTTCTTGCTCTAGTTTGGCAGCATTGCCAAAAGAAGTAGGGAGCTTGTCTTGTTTGACCAATCTAAACTTAAGTGGGTGTTCAAGCTTGGTGACCTTGCCAAAAGAAGTGGGGAACTTGTCTTSTTTGACCAATCTAGACTTGAGTGGGTGTTCAAGCTTGGTGACCTTGCCAAAGGAAGTGGAGAACTTGTCTTCCTTGACCAATCTRGACTTGWGTRGGTGTTCAAGCTTGGTGACCTTGCCAAAGGAAGTGGGGAACTTGTCTTCTTTGACGAAACTCAATTTGGATGGGTGCTCAAGCYTGGCAGTCTTGCCAAAGGAAGTGGGGAACTTGTCTTTGTTGAATAAACTCAATTTGAATGGATACTCAAGCTTGGTGGCCTTGCCAAAGGAAGTGGGGAACTTATCTTCTTTGACCACTCTATATTTGTGTTGGTGTTCAAGCTTGGCAACCTTGCCAAAGGAAGTGAGGAGCTTATCTTCTTTGACYACTCTAGATTTGAGTAATTGTTTAAGCTTGGAGGCCTTGCCAAAGGAAGTGGGGAACTTGTTTTCTTTGATCACTCTAGATTTGAGTAATTGTTTAAGCTTGGTGGCCTTGCCAAAGGAAGTGGGATACTTGTCTTGTTTGACCAAACTCAATTTGGATGGATGTTCTAGCTTGGTGGCCTTGCCAAAAGAAGTGGGGAACTTGTCTTCTTTGACTAAACTCATTTTGGATGGGTGTTCAAGGTTGGTGGCTTTGCCAAAGGAAGTGGGGAACTTATCTTCTTTGACCACTCTAGATTTGATTGATTGTTCAAACTTGGAGGCCTTGCCAAAAGAAGCAAGGAACATGACTTCCTTGACTAAACTCTACTTAAGTGGGTGTTCAAGGTTGGTGACCTTGCCAAACGAAGTGGGGAACTTATTTTCTTTGACCATTCTAGATTTGAGTGACTGTTTAAGTTTGGGGGTCTTGCCAAAAGAAATGGGGAACTTGTCTTCTTTGACCAACCTCAATTTGGATGGGTGTTCAAGGTTGGTGTCTTTGCCAAAGGAAGTAGGGAACTTGTCTTCCTTGACTGAACTCTACTTAAGTGGGTGTTCAAGCTTAGTAAACTTGCCAATGGAAATGGGAAAATTATCTTCCTTGACCAAACTCTACTTAAATGGGTGTTCAAGCATGGTGGCCTTACCAAAGGAAGTAGGAAACTTGTCTTCCTTGACCAAACTCAACTTGAAAAAGTGCTCCAGTTTGGGGGCCTTGCCAAAGGAAGTGGGAAAGTTGTCTTCCTTGACCTCTCTCAAATTCAAGGTTGGAAATCCTTGAGTTAGTAGCGATAAGAATTTTTGGATTTTGTAAACCTCAA
Source organism: Pleurozium schreberi (assembly GCA_006891605.1). NCBI lineage: Eukaryota > Viridiplantae > Streptophyta > Bryopsida > Hypnales > Hylocomiaceae > Pleurozium > Pleurozium schreberi. The sequence goes on from VACF01002188.1 coordinate 70,411, forward strand.
TTTTAGTTGTATTACCTATTATAGAAAATTGCAAAGAATTTGAGGCCTCTTTCAAATTTAGTATTTTATTTTCATGATGAAACATGATGAGTCTTTTGACTATTTGGTCAAACTTGGACAATTTTCACTTCAACTTTTTTTGGTACTATGTGTATATGTATGTAAACATTTGTTTTCATTTTTAAAGATGGTATTACTTCAAATTTTTTGTGTAGATTGGAGAAGAAATGTAAATATAGAATTATAAAAATAAAAATAACTCATGTTTCCATACAAATCAGCTTAATCTTTATCAATTCAAGGCCTMTTGGAGTCTTGGAGACATTCATTGATTCTAGGACTGCATATTATCCTAAAGTTAGAAATAACAAAAGAGTTTTAGGTGAATGGCAATTAGATTTAGAAATTCAAAGAAAAAACATGCATTGGTGCCGTGCAATTGATAAGCAAAGGTGGTTTACCAATGGAAATGTAGTTGGAATTACCACAAGGTTTTAGATTCTCAATCCAAATTGATTATTTGATAGTATTTGTGTTAGTATTGAAGAATTTTCTTGTTCTATGTTGTAAAACATTAGGTTTTTGTTATCACTATCATCTTGACTTTAGTGAAAAGGAATTTGCATGTTTTTACGTATAGGTTGGTGGTTGGTGATTTTTGTCCCACACAAAAATCTACAAATTCTTGTCCATACAAAAAAAAATTCCAATTTAAGGGATCCAATTTGAAATCTTGGATGAAATATTCCTTGAAGTATACATCTTGAGCAATCCAATGAATTGAAGGGAATGACGCTACTATGCAAGCTTGGAGTGTAGAGTGTAGAATACAAAGGTTGCAGGCTTGCAGCTAAAATTGCTTATAAAAACTAAAATGTTAAGTAATATTGCAAATAAATTGCAAATAGGGATTCTATGTTTGCATTTTTGTAGGAAATAATAACACTTGTGACTATAGGTGCACTTTTTTCTCAATCTATGGTGTAAGACACTTTTTAGTGTTTTCAACTATAGAACTTAGCCAGTGTAGTGCGATAACTACAACAAATGAACTAAAATAAATCTATGAGACACATTTGTCAAATCTTTAAATCTAATGCACCATACTCAAATATGTTGTGCACATACATATCATGTACAAACCACATTGTGTGGTTTGTAATTAGACTCAATTGTAGCTTATAAATGATACAATGGTTGGATGGACCATGTACCTTAAGAAAGGCAACATTGTTATAACCCAAGCTTGTCACAATACTTGTATAGGACCTTTCTTTGTGCCAATGATACAAAAGTGTATTCTAATGTATTTGCTCAAGTTTTGCATTAGGTCATGACTTGCACTTAAATATATATATATATACCAAAAAAAAATAACAAAGGTATTTTAAAGCAACAATTCATTCAAAGGAAATCGCACCCAAGAATGGACTGCTTTGTAGGGCAAAAATTTGGGTGGGATTTTAGGAAAGAGCCTTCTCAACTCACAAATTAGGGCAAGGATTGTATGATGGGTTGAAATGTATTGTATCCACCAACAAGTTTACATTCAAATTTTCAAACTTTGAGTGCCACTAGAAATGAAGTGAAACTTTGAATGATCATATCTCCCACTTCAAACAATTTAAGTACATTCTAAGTGTCATTTAGATGCTAAAAAAATTGAATTGCTCTGATTGCACTTCAACTTGTGCTAATAGCTCCTACATTGTGAACTCAATGTCAATGCTTCTTGCGCCAACACAATTCAGATTTTTGTCAATTAGGGCTTCATAGATGGAGCTTCAACAACCTCTCAATGTAAATATGCTTGGGCAAGAAAATGTAGTAGCTTGTGGATACATTGTGTGTGTGTTTTAGTGAGTAGGGGTGCTTTTAGAGACAAAAAAGAATTGTCTGAGATTTTAGTTGTTCTTGATTGTAGCAAGAAACTTTAGTAATGGTATAAGGTGTAACATAGAGATATCTACACTAGCACTAGACACCATCTAATTGAAAGAATGTAATATGGGTGGACAAATCTACATTTGAAATTGGAAAAAGGTCAAGGTTTGGCAAGTGAAGGTAAGGCAAAATTGACATGAATATTTTTCTTTGGATTGTTTAACACTTTTTTTTAAATATAGTCATTCATCAATGATGATATGGGTGTATTCACCAAAATCAATAAGTGTCCTYTTGTCACTACAAAAAAACAAGGGTATATATGACTTGTCCACAATGACTGTAGTAGTCATTTTTTGTTCACAATGACTAGAAAATAGTCATTTTATAGCCATTGTTAAGTTACAGTCATGGTGGACAAGTCATTGTGGAAACTTGTTTTTTTGTAGTGTGTTATAATGCCATTTGATAGACAAAGAGGTGGGGACTTTCTTGATGTAATCTATGAAAACAACTTTAGTGGCTTTTATTTTCTCCACAATCACCCTAAGATACTTCTATTCATGGAAGATGGCAATCCGATGCACCGTAATAAGGAATTAAGTGATTGGAAGCAAGCACATGGCCTAAAAATGCTTTTATGGCCTGCAAATTCTATTCACGTAACTCCTTAATTTCTTTGACTATATTTTCACCAAAAACTCTTCAAAACTTTTATTTCTTAGTACAAGCACCAAATTCTAGAAAAAAAACATTTTTGGACACATGTTCCCGTTGGATCTTGTAGTACATTGGTTTGAAAAGATGTGGAAAAAATTTCAAAAATTTCCATAGTGTGGATTGCAAGATATTAGCTCGTTCGAATTGACAATTATTTTTTGGCGCAGCCCTACAAAAAAAAAAAAAAATGGTAATCTGTAAGGGGAGCGCCTACCATAATAATTAACAATTGTGACCAATCAGGATCCAAGTTTAGGATGAAAATTTGTATGCACACATCAGTGGGTATACATGTAAGTTCCATTTCCTGAAGTCTCACTCTCATACGCCAATGTAGGAAGAAGCTGCAAACATATGCAAACAATGGTTAAATATCCCTAAAATGCCTGAAAGGTATTTTCAAATTAGAAGTGCTTCCTACATACAATTTAGGGCTATTCATATAATTGGGTTAATTTTAAGYAATAACAAAAAAATAAAAGGTACCAATCTGATCATAATGATGGGCCAGTTACATAGAATCCAAAAATCTAGATAAAGAAGTGAGGGTGATTACGGTAACTACCTTGATCTTTTCCATAGACTTGGAATCATTTGAAGGGCTTGAAGAGCATGCRTTTTGGCCTTCTTGACATGTTAAAGCCAACACTGCAACATACCATGGCATGAGCAATGACATTGAGAGCAAGATCCATGCACATAGGTTTATACAACATTTGTATAACTTCAAAGGAGAGAATTTTTTTAACTTACCACAAGAAGGTCCTCATCTGCCAAAACTAGGCATCAAATCCAAATTCARGACGTTTCAATTTAGGGGCTTTGTTCGGTCACAAACTTGCTCAATTCCTCTGCATCATTTCTATCTAGAGTGTAAACTTCATTTATAGGGTTGTACCTCATGTTTACAATACAAATAACACAATCTACATCAATCCATTTGTTGTTTGTGTGGTCATACTTAAATTTGTCTCAACCCAAGTGCTTTCTATAATATTGCAGCATAATTTCAATGTGGAGATTGTGAGGTTTTAGTTTTCCATTTTCCTCCATTCTAGCCAACAAGKCCACGGGCTGATGTAGTACACCGAATTGTCTTCCATTGCGCCGCCTCATGGATTGAACCCTACCCACCCACCACGCACCCTCATCTACAACATGCAAAATGTTAGTAGCACTGCCAATCCYAGCAGCATTGGGTGGATGACTCTTTTTCTAGCTTAGCAGTAACTCTTACGGTAGAAGACAATTGTGTTGTACTCCTTTGAACAAAATGCACCTCACAATCCGACCCTATGCACAACAAACCTACCCCAGACGAATCACTTGCTCGTGTACAATTACCATGATTATTAAATTGAATAYTGTGCTTAATTCTAGCAAAACGGTCCTTAGAAAAAAAGTTGTTACTGCTTAGTTGTGACACGAGCGTACGTGGATTTGTATATGCAATGCCCATCAACTTGTACTGTTGGCTCAATTTTGGCACTAGGTTGAATCCCTGTTACCTGCGCCTCCCCATGATTAAGCACATCGATAATTGCATCACGCATATTTTCTAGCTTGCAGAGTTGCAAAATGATTTGACACGTCATCTACTATGTTGCCTCAATGGAATCCCTCATTTGGGATGAATCTCTTGTTTCGGAAGAGGTTGTTGATTCCACCTGCAAACGGTCCCTCAACACCTCCGAGTCTCCATCCTCCYCAGACCTTGGTTTGGCACTTGGCTTGTAAGCAAAACTCTTAGGATCAACTCTCTCTACTATCCATGGCTTTTCAAACCAAATTATTTTGTGGATTGGCATCGTATTCTTGGGGCCATGTTCAAAGCTCTGAACATGCCTTGTGCTTGTTTCAATCCTTCTTGCAGCGCGGCTATCACTTYKGCATTACATGATATCTGGTTGTAGTTGCCTAGRTTGCAACGCTCTTYGTTTGGATCAAYTTTGTGAAGGAATTYCCAAACATTTTCCATCTCATTGTGTTKCTTCTTGAATGCTARTCCATTCTTCCCATATTCTGCAGCTGAAATGTGGTTCAAGGTATTTGCGGTGTTCACCAATTTGTGGAAGTCATATGCATGCTCTTGGCCGTTCATGCCACCAATTTGTTAAAAGACACATGTTTTTAGAAGATTTTTACTTAAAAGACTCTTTATAGGTCATTACTTAAAATCTTATCTCTAGGACTATACTTAAAACACACCATTCTCTTGTAGTGCATGAATCACTCCCAGTCAAGTTGGGGATCATTTCCTTGAAATGACAAATTAGTAGAGCAACAAAATGATATGATACTTGGATATCAATGAAGCATTGTAGACTCACAAAGCTCTTGGCATCCACTAGTCTTTGTGAATTGCCCAATACTCCATGATCTCCATCTTGCAACCATAGCCTCCAAATTCAGAAAAAAAAAAAAAACTTTGCCACACAATACAATTCTCGAGCGGAAGCCTAATCTAGGTGAACAGAAGATGTCAATGTAGGTTGCACATATCTCCAAATAAAACTCAGTTCCAAGAATTCTTTCTCGTTGAGGATAAACCCCAGCACGCATTTTGGACAGACATTTTTGAACTTTGGACTGACAAAATCTTTGTGTTGGGTGATTGCATGAAACACCGTGCGGTTTTTGTAGCGTTTGGCATAGTACTCATGTTTTTTCGGGAGTACTATTAAATCAGAAAAACAATTTTAAAAAAATGTGAAAAATATATTTAATGTATATACCCATAAGAAGAAGGTACCTTATGAAGGAAAAGTGTTGGAAAATTCTCTAAGTAGGAGAACTAGAAAAGTGCAAAATTTCATGAAAATAGGTGTTCTGATGTTTTAATTTGTAATAAACAGGATAAAGAATTTTTGAAGAAATTAAAAATTGGCAATTTGGGAAAACTATATGATAAAGAGATTTCACCAAAAGAATGATCTTAAAACCATCTTGAATGTTCAGAAATACGCGCGCAAAGGACCCCTGTTTGCACGCATGTAGAGGAAATGAAACAATGTATTTTTAAATTCCCTCTAGTAGATGCATGCATTCCTAGTGTGGGAATAGACCACAGAAATTTCAGCTCTTGATCATTAATTTTGGGTACTCCCCAGTACTAAAAACCCCTAAACTGCAAAGTGTGACAAATTAGTATTGAGGAGGCGCTTCACTTTGAAATTGTTGAAAAGGTTTTGAATGCTTGTTTTGTCATGCTTCCCAATGTCTTCGCATATCTCCTTGCGGCATTCAATGCAAAAAATTTTCACCACTCCATTTCCATTGAAATTTGTGGTCCTTAGCAACCATCGATTGTCTTCTTGYAAAGAGCACTTCAAATCCCTCTTCATCTTCTCTGATTGTTCAAGATAGCGTTCCCACACTTTATTCGAGAACAATGTAGAGTGCAGTTGGTGGTACAAAGAAGTAGTAACCCCACTTCCGTCATAGATTTTCATTCTAGGATCAACAGACATCCTACATTTGGGTGGTATTAGGTCAACGGTTGGTATTGGGTTTGCCTAACTTAGGGCATTTGCAATGCATCCTCTGTACATAAGCCCTGTAATGATAAATACAAGGGCTTTAAACAAGCTTTGCACTTTGACGGGTTCTTTTTTCAYAGCGAGGCCCCAACGAGCGTCCGCTTCACAAATCTCTACCTGAAATTTTTCAAAGTCAATTGAAAAAGATGGCATGGATTGCTAAAACTTTGTGTCAGATTCTCTGACTCCTTTGTGACTCACGAGGTATGAAGCTTGCCATCCAATGGGTATTGTCAAGTTAGAAATTTCGTCACGATGACCCTATGAATCAACTTGCCAAGACACTTTGAGGGGTAGGCGAAATGACAAAATTTGCCGATCCTGTGTTGTCCTTTACCGAGACTATGCAACTACAGCCCCACATAATGGTTGCATTGGAACATGCATTAAACTCCAAATGACTTTTCAAACGCTACAGTGCCGCTACCGTCCTTGTTGCATGGAGCACTGCAGAAGCCCTTATAGACACAACCTAGAAAAATGATCTGGACCCGTCATCACCAAGACGCCAATTCAATTATAAGGAGGAAGCTCAGTCTTCACCATATTAGAGTTTGGATTTCTGTGAATGGAATCTTGTCTTCTCGACGTCGCCACGCTAGGGTTTGTTCGATCTGCTCATGTACGATTGGTATGAATTTCCATGAGAATTTGAATGATGCTCTTGTTTTCTGTTTATGGCAAATTTCATTTAATTGGCAATATTCCATGTGCCATTTTCAAACCGCGTAGCCTCACCTATGATCTAGGACACGTGTAGATTTTCAAACATCTACGACATATGTAGATGTCAAAAATCTATGACATATCCAGATTTCAAACGGCGTGGTTTAAAACATCTAGGACAATTGTAGATTTCAGAGATCTAGGGTAAGTATAGATTCCAAAAATCTCTGACGGGTTTTGATTTCAGACAATGCGGTTTGAACTGTAAAAAGTGCCAAAATAACATAATATCGCCATTTCAATGAAATTTTCCATGTTTTTGTTTTCTGTAATTGTAGGTACCTCCCATTCCAAGGGCAGAGACTACTAGGAGACACCATACTCTCAGTTCGCATGAGGTTTGACGAAGTCCTAAATTCATTCGGAGCGATTGCTTCTTTCACAGATGCAATGGTGTTGCACTAAAATAGTCTGTTCTTAAAGCGCCCATGAGGTACATTTTGCTTTCTTCAGTGTACTAGCAATGTACATTTCAAGAGGTAGTCGCTTTTAGTGACCACTGCATGACAACTTCAAAAACTTGTAACTAATTACTTGAAGGTCCAAAAATTACGAAATGACTTGGGTTAGATGCGAATTCCTTTTTTCTTCCTGTGAAAATTTACTGAAATTTTTTTCAAGGAGTTTAGCTTCCTTTAAAACGCAATGAGCTCTTAAATGGTCGCTTTAAGAGCAGTCTACCTTATCAAATTGTAGAATCACAGATACCTCACAAATACCTGTGAAGTTGCTGGATCCTTGCTTTTAGAGCTCTAAGCACTGAATGTGACATGATTTTGGTGCTCTCAATCACACTGAATGTCGCAATTTTTGGTGCTTTGATCTGCTGAGAGGTCGCTTAATTTCCAATCCTGGCCTACGTACGTGGACTGGGATGAATGCCTCGGTCCCTTCTGTGGTAATATTCAATCCTAAATCTGGGCAGTTTACAGTAAGGTGCTCATAAAGCGACCCTTTAAGGGCTGGTTGGCCTTTTCGATGAGTTTCACATGCTCAAAAATATTTTCCTTTATTTTTAACTTGAAGACAAATTGATGTGGAATCTACCACAAGTCATTTCATATTTTTTGGAGCATTTCTGAATTAGTTATGAATTTTGAAAGAACTCTGCCCTAGGGCCCTATTTTTGATTTGTAGCCCTCACTAAATCCACACATGCACGGTCTGAAAGTAGATATGGCTTTACCAGAAAACAAAGTATTGCCGCATGCAAAAAGTAATAGAGAAGGTTTCATGTGTAAGAAGATAGTTGGGCTGGCAAATCTCATTTTGAATTTTTTTAATGAATACCTATCCACTTAGTTAGAAATGAACACACCTTGGCTCTTAAACCAACCATTGGAGAAGTATGAACCATCCATTAAAGAAGTACAAATCAAAATTAATTACACTCTTACATAATCAATAGATGATTCTTTGACCATCACTTGTCCATTTTAGAGCCTCCTATAGGATGGTTTGAAGAAGAGGGTTGCTTTTAGAGCACACTCCTATACTTCCCAAGAATTTGACTATTATATCACTACAAGAGAAAGGGGTGTTTTAAGTATAGTCCTAGTGATAAGATTTTAAGTAATGACCTATAAAGAGTCTTTTAAGTAAGAATTTACTAAAATTTTACTTAAAAGACATGTGTTTTTAGTAAATTCTTATTTAAAAGAATCTTTATAGGTCATTACTTAAAATCTTATCTTTAGGACTATACTTAAAACACCCATTTTTCTTGTAGTGTATGATTTCAAGAGCACTCTATTGGATTAAAGTCTCCAAAATGTTGTGGTTGCTTTCACGAGAATCGGTCCAAATACAAGCACTAAGGTAGGCACCTCTCAAATGGCACCTAACCTTAAACTGCCATCTTTACTCTCTACTTCTCTAAAACCAATTATGTACCTATGTCGAAGAAAAGTTTTTAGAAACAAACTTTGACCCTCCATAACTTTTGCATATTCTATCTAAATGGCGTGTTCTTTGGCGCAATGGAACCTCCTTTCACTTGCCAACAAGACAATGTGAAATTTTGGACAACCTATAAATAGTAACTAGGCACAATACCAATTTGTGGCGCTTTTGGGTGTACCCAAAAGTGCTACAAATGTTTCTTACTTTCATCCTGCCTTTCTTGCCAATCTGTTGGGAGATTTTATTCTTGTATACTAGGGCACCATCCTCCATGAATATTAGCTCAAGAGCATTCTCCTAGGTAGTGTTTTTTTAGGCAATTAAGTACTCTAATTTCCTCAAAAAAAATGGATAACTTTGAGCCTATAGAAAAAAAAGAGGGTAAATGTGTTAAAAAATGCCAAATGTTTTTAAGGTCTAGCACAATGTTGCCGCAATGTTTCTTAAACCTCATTTCATCCACCATGCAAAGCCGAAATAAATAAAAATTGCATACAAAAATTACATATTCATAATTGCATACTCAAAATCGGCCTCCTTCAATTCAAACCTCCAAAATGAAGGAGCTAGGACACTCAAAACCTTCTAGAAAGAAAGATCATTTAACCATTTGTCCAAAAACCAAAAATAAAATGGGCCCAAGCCTCCTTCGTACAGAGGTAGGTAAACAAAATCTAATGTGATCTGTCTTCTTCGCGGCATCCGGATCTATGGAAGCTTCCTCAAGAAAGTGAAGGCTCCGTAGACCCTAACAGGAGTGTGTCCTGACTTCAAAATTGATGCCAAAGAATCCAATTTATAAGCCAATCATTAATCTTCCTCTACACATTCGAGAATTTGTCTTGAATTTTTACCGATCTCAAAGGCAAATTCATTGGTCCAATGAGCTTGCTTCCACTCATCAATCATCTATGTCTAGTGCACTTCTGTAAAATCCAACCACCCTACTATATGCCTCTATTGCCTCTTTTACAAGAGAAAGGGATGTTTTAAGTGCATTTTTAGATATAATCCTAGACATAATCCTAGATTATAAGTAATGATCAACCCTTATAGGAGATTTTTAGTAAAATTTGATTAGAAACACATGTGTTTCTAATCATTTTTTAATTAAAATCTCTTTAAAGGTCATTACTTATAATCTTATGTCTAGGACTACATTTTAAAAACTCACTTAAAACACCCCTTTCTCTTGTAGTGCTAGGGCTCAAAAACGACTTTGTTTGCAGCACCGTGGTAGTTAGTAGAAGCAACTTCGTGTAAGCAGTTTGGGCAATATTGGCCTTTACATTCAATGTTGAATCGTCTACAATATATACAAGTGTACCTGTAGTTTTTTAAAGATTTCTGTTGAAATCAACAGAACAATGACTGGGACAACGCTACCAAATCAACAAAATTCTGTCAAAATTCCTGTGTTTTCTACTAGTGTGTTTGTTGTCAATCCTTTACAAGATTATGCTTAGAATCCGGTCATCACATTCCGAGGATTTTTTTCGAGCTCCAAGAGAATTTTGCGGTCACAATTGTCCCACAAAGCTCAAAGCTTGATGTTAGAGTGGATCACAGTGTTGAATCCAAGTAGGGTGACTGAATTTATAGGCAACAATTTTCAGGCCCTTGGGACATGATTTGTGTATTCCAATAATGTGGGCCTTCTCCTCAATCGTCAAGCTTCCACTCCTCATCGTTTTTGCCACTTCAAACATGTGATCTGCAGTCGGAGCATTTTGTCTGATATCTTCAAATCCGTTAAAGGCTGGAGCAAAAGCGTAGGGGGTAGGCCGCTGTATGACGGCTTGACTGCCAGGCGTGGAGGATGCAATGAACGCTTCAAAAGCTCGTGCTCCTTTCTTAGAGCATCATACATCTCTTCCAACTTTCTCTTCTGCCTAGCACAATGAAACACGAGCACACGAGAACGTATTAAGAAAAAATCAACAAGAGCTAAGTCGTAGGCTGCAGCACTAGATTTTCAGACTCTACTGTGATAAGTTAAGATCGCAGACACTGTGTCCTGCTGTGCTGGCAAAGAGAGTTGCCAAATTGCCGCTGCCACTACTTGAACATCAAAGAGCCGCATATTGGTCCCTTTTATAAACGTCGAAGACCTTGGAAACGTAAGAATTGTCGCAGATCACAGAAAGGTCAAACTGAAAGGCTACTCTGAAACCTCGACTTCTCTGTATATTTTTCTTGGACTTCCTTTTTGTCTTTCTGCATCGTTTCCTTTTCATGCTCCATATCCTTGATCTTTTTCATGGCTTTCTGGTACCCCGCATGCACTTGCTGAAGCTTGGAATTGCAGGCTTCCTCGACTTGGTTCATTTTTTGAGAGTAATCATCCTGCRTTTGCTCACACTTCTGGCGAAACTGCAGAGCTTTGTTGACAGAAAGCTGCACTTCCACATCTTTCTGTCCAATCCAGAAGACGACTCCCTTGAACGCACTTTTCATTACTACTATTTGTCAAAGAGTTTCAACTCTCTCTTCGTTCTTATCGCATACAACCACAGGACATGCCTATCTCAKTGGTACACATGATAACATTGTTGGAAGAATGAGGATACTGCTTTGAGGTGCCACGCCGGCCATCACCATCTGAGCACAAAGAAAACAACTCGTAAATAAGCTCTTCTTAGAATAAACCATCRTTGACCTGTTTTCTGCGTCACCGCGAACACCGCAGCTTTGCGKGAYAACAAASATGGACGAGGYCCAAACCGGGCTAATTCGTATTCTAGAAAGGAGCACTGCATACTTACATAAAACTCCTTCYGTCACTCTAACTTCGGCAAAACGCAATAGGAAACCCGCCGTAGGCAGTTCTTTAGCAGGTTTAAATTGCAGTGATTCACAAACGCGCGCAAGCATTGATCCTCCCACACAAAACMRCAAAATACTGACTAGTACCCGCTAATCACGAAATGYCTTCTTGCCTAATTACATGCTCAAATGATTTTACAACTACAAGAGCGCCATTCAAAAATACAGAGCGTAGATATTTACATTGATCCATTCATCGGTTGGAGCCATGTCCACGGCCTTAGTCTTGCTGCGGTCACAATGAACAGTAAAGAAAGAATTGAGTGCCACCCCGTGACTAAACACAGGGTGTTCATAACGAGGAAAATCTTGATCTCATTAGHGACATCAATCGCGTCCAAGATATTGAAAGCTCAACAAGCCACAAGAAATGACTGCAGCAGAAAACCTCACCTCTCCGAAAGCATCTGCTCGCACAGAGGACAGGCAGCGTCGACGGAGCTCAAGATTTTCTGARCATCTTCGGTACCTGTGACTACGGTCAAGGACTTTAACAACGACGGATCGGAAAGAAAATGGAAAAATTACCGCCTCTTGCAATAATCAGAAGGGACAAGGATACAGAATATATGTCCGCATGTTGTCGCAACTGCCTTGCCCTCCAAATCCTTCCAACAAGCGTTACACTTCATGATGTCGTGAGCTCATAGTCCCACCCTAACTATTCCTACTCGCGCCTCCGCAACAGAAAAAGCTTAACATTTCTAATAAAACCTCCAATCTCGTCCGACTAAGACAAACAATACCTGCACAAAGCGCTCAAAACAGCGAGTTGAAACGATAAATACAATGGCAATGCCGATGATCATTCAGGCCGATACGAAGTTCTCATACAGGCCTTTACAAACAAAAGTGGTCAATAGTGTGGGCAACCGGAAGTACCGATATCTTAAGAATATTTTTGACGGTACTTAAATGGAAAGCTCTTCGAAAACCCTGTACCATGTTTGATATCCTATGTTAGGGTATGATTCTCTAAAAAGAATTATTTCAAAATATAATTAAATATGGCATCTCATGAAATATTTCAGAAATTACAAGGTGGCATAATTTAATAGTGTTGAAAATATTAATGGAGATAATGTAAGTTCATAAAAATGCAAGATTTTTGCAAGCAACATTCCCAAATACAATTTAAAACACTCTCTATCAACAAAATCATCACAAATTGCAAATCGACAAGAGAGTAATCATCTTGTACTATATTAATGTTCAAACATTTAAAGAATGAAAATCTCAATGACATATTGAAATTTTAGCTTGAGATTAGAAGTTGCGTTGAAATAATTTATGATTATACATCATAAAAAACAAGATTTGAAAATTGAAATTTCACATACTAAATAAAAATACCGCCCAAAATAAAACCTTTTGTATACAATCTAATGAATTTGATTGAAGGTTATGGTATGAGTGACTCTTATTGTTTAGTTGTTTCTTGGTGAATTAATGATGGATCCTTGATTGTAAGTAACTGTGGATACTTTAAAAAATTTATTTACAAGTCAAAAAAAGAACAAATCTTCTATATATTATTAAGTGCAATATTGGTACACTAGGTAATTCAATTAGTTTTGTGGCAATTATGCAAGTTTGTTAGGTGTACTAAAATTAGAAAATATAGGAGTTCAATTCATAACACACAAAAAATTGATACAAATTGTTCTACACTATTTCATATCATCTCAAAAAGTGAAAGTTTCATTCAATTTTCATCTACATTCATCAAACTTTTATCCTAACAAATTCAATTGTCCATGGAATGTAGACCTCATTTGTCCAATATTCATCCATTCAAATTAGTGTGAGAAAGTAATGTCCGATTTTAATTCAAACTCTTGCACTAATTGAATTAACTTGTTTAATAAATAAAATTTATTGTTTAGCCGACGTAGAACACAATTTCATTAAAATGAGAGAATTCTCTGATAATGAGACTCAACGACACCAACTTCTTTTCCAAAATTGGAGCTCAAAGAAAGAAGTAGAATAAGAATAGTAGGTAAAAGTGAAGGATTGCATGTTGAAACATAAAACATAAAGTGATACAATTTTGAAAAACTCGTTTATTTATAGAAAATTGTGGTTTGGGAAACAATTGTTTTGTAGAATTTCAATTTTGATCCACCATTAACATTGAGAGAACCTATATTTATCAATTCAAAATCCTAAAAGTTTTGCTCTAAAAGAGAAACTAGCTTGAAATAGTTCCAACCTATAGTGCAAAAGTTAAAGTTTTGATGTCATCACTAGAATTCTATAGCAATTTGAACTTCAGGTACATAACATGGAGTGCTTATTTTCTAATTTTGAATGACATTGTGAAAATATTTACACCATGATATTTTACACTATAGTTACAAACCTAAAGAGTAGATTTCAATTTTTTTAGCATTAAATGCATTTGATATAAATAGTTTCACTTTTCATTCATAAATTCATCATAATTTCAAATCTTTCACAAAAAACGCAATTTTTTTTGTGACCACTAGAAGAATGTAATGACATTTTTGAAAAACAAATTTAAAAAATCAAAATTCATTGGTATTTGCAAATGAAGTTTGAAAAAATGATAATAAACTTTAAAAAAAAAAAATTATAATTCTACATTCTTTAGTTGCCAAGGAAATACTAATAGCTAGCATTGGACCTTATATTTGTCAACTCAAACATCATAAAGATTCGGAAACCTCCTAAAAGATCCAATGGTTGATTTAAAAACCCTTCAACTCTTGTATTTTAGTTTATTTAATTCCAAATTTTTATGGCCTTAGTTTTGTATATATTGAAATGCCAAGGTTCTCATTTATTTCTTCAAGATCTTTTGAACTCCCTCAATTGAAATTACACTAATAGTGTCAATTATAGTCTTGATACTTCAAAATTCGATTATTTTTGTTTTGCCTCCATTCTATCGTTTTGTCCATATTCATTTCATTCTTCATTTCACCATATTTGTTTGGAATTCATTTCATTTTAGTGATGGTACCTCAAAGACCCTCAACTACTGCAAAACAAACTCTACATAGGTCAATGCAAAAATCCAAAACTCCAAAAGGTCATTCACAAATCACTTGAACCTAAAATTGCCCAAAGATTGTCATTGAAATTGTAGACATTTAACATTGAAATTCCATTTTTTAGTCTTAGCTTAATTCTAGCATTTTTGTTTTGACTTTGTTTCAATATAGTCATGGTGTTTCAAAGACACCCCAAGGACGCAGAGCAAACCCTACTTATATCAATACAAGAACTTTGCAGGTCATTCAAATATTGGCTAAACAATTTCTGACCTAAAAGTTGTCATTAGAATTAAATAAATGATTTGAAAAATTACTTTAATTACTTGTGTCCATATAATTATTAAATTTTATTTTGCTGAAACGTTGTTATTGACAATTAGGGTTTTAATTTAATTTTTTTATAAAGTGCCAAGGTGGCAATATAAAATGTCATAGTGGTCCTCCAAATTTCAACTTTCATCCAAATATGGGATAGAAACAATCATATCAGCACACATCACATGTCCATAATTCATTTTTCATCCACAATTTGATGATTTCATCTAAGCTTAGTTTTTGAGCCACAATTCTTTGCCCAAAAGCTTCTCGGTTAATTACCATTGTTTAGCCAAATTTTATTTGTGTAGTGCAATCTGGCACCAGAAAGCCAAGTAAAAAAATCCCTTATGGTCTCAACCCAAAAATGCCTCCCTTGTGAAATGTGCAAGGTATTACTAAGGGCCGCTTCATACTATGGCCGTCCAAGTCGAGAGGCGGTGGGATTGAGTGGCCAAACTTTGGCGAGAGTCCAAGGAAAATGAGCAATAAATAGGCCATAAAAACTAGGAATTAGAGCCTTCGGCTGGCCATAGTGTGAAGCCTCCAAAGGCCAAAGTCCAAGCCCAAAGTCCAAACCTACTCCATTTTTTAATTTATATCCTTCCTTTCCATATTAAAATCCATCCAATTTCTGAATTTTGTGTGAATTGTTACTCATGTGACAATTTTTTCAAGCGGTAGGTTAAAAAAAACATGAGAAAGGAGTCAAAAATGACCTTGGAAAAAAAATACAGCACATGCCCTCACCATTGAACAAGGAATATGAAGGAATATAAATGGAATAAAAAGGTGGGATTAGACATTGAAGGGAAGTAGGTACATTGAATGCTAAGACTCATGGCTTTTTGTAGAAGAGACTAGGGTTCAAACAACAAAATAACAAAATAACAAAATAACAAAAGGGAGGGAGCATCTAATGTAACGGCAGAGATTTTGACAGTTTCTAATATCTCTACATTTTTTTTTCTTGGAAATTCGACGGACTCTCGATTAGAGTTTGGGTTGCCAGTTTTGGCCGACCCAAACTCTGATCGAGAGTCCATCAAATTCCGTCGCCATGTAGGCAGTTTTGAGGGCGATGGACTTTGGACTGTGCCGCATAGTGTGACGGGTCTAGAGGCTAGAGTCTTGGATTTCTGAAATTTGATTAGCTGAAATCAACGGACTCTCGATCTTGTGCCGTAGTGTGAAGTGGCCCTAATGCCATCTCCGCATTGCCCTACACTACCAAAGACTCCAAGCCAGGACAGGAAAGGCCGGGAAGACAACTCAAGAGAAGGCAGGTCGCAGTCCTGCAATAAGTTAGGGTTCCTCACCTCCGAGCGTCTTCGACACTCCATAGCCTTCTTCTGCTCCTCCCCCGATGATTGCATTTTCTCCTCCCCAGTCTCGATTCCAACCTTCCGTTGCCGTTCTTTGTCCTGCTTAGGGTTTGTGCATGCATCAGTGTTCGGCGGTGGAGAGTTTTGGTAGAGAGATTGGAGGGGGAGGGCATCATGACGGTGGTGACGACGGCGAGCGGCCTGCTGGCCATGCTGTCGGAGGACCACCCGACGCTGAAATTGCACGCGCTGAAGAATTTGAACGTGCTGGTGGAGAATTTCTGGCCCGAGATTTCCACCAACATCTCGTCGATCGAGTCGCTATACGAGGACGAGACGTTTCACGAGCGTCACTTGGCGGCTTTGGTGGCTTCGAAGTCCTTGCTTTCGGAGTCTTACAATGCCCATGTGAGGTATGGGGCCGCCATGGCTGTCGGTATCTCCTGCGCGGGTTCCGGATCTAGTGAAGCCATCTCRTTGCTGGAGCCTCTTACGGCTGATGCAGTCGACTTTGTTCGTCAGGGAGCACTTATAGCTATGGCGATGGTGCTTTTACAGACCACSGAGACCCGTGAGCCTCGTGTTGCGAGTTTCAGGAGACAGCTGGAGAAAATCATCAATGACAAACACGAGGAGACCATGAGTAAGATGGGAGCCATTCTTGCTCAAGGCATTTTGGACGCAGGGGGTCGCAATGTTGCGATCATGCTTCAATCTCGAACCGGGCATGACCGTGTGACAGCTGTGGTGGGCATGGCCGTGTTCAGCCAGTTTTGGTACTGGTACCCCCTGATTTACTTCGTGAGTTTGTCTTTTGCGCCTACGGCTTTCATCGGTCTGAATGAGGAACTCCGTATGCCGAAGTTTGATTTTGTGTCGGAAAGCAAGCCTTCCATGTTCGGCTACCCTCCGTCTGTCGCTCCTCCTACGACTACTTCTGCTGTGAAGGTGCCGACTGCTGTCCTGTCGACCTCTAATCGTGCTAAAGTGAGAGGTGCCAAGAAGGAAGCCGAAGTGAAAGCAGGAAAGGCACCCGTGCACGAGGTTGGTGCTTCTGCCTCTTCCACCATCGCTGAAGTGTCCAGTGCTSGTGGTGAAGGGCCATCGGATGTTGACAAGGAGTCGACTTCCGCAGTGAAGGATGAGAATGCGATGGATGTGGAGGTTGGAGTGGAGAAGAAGGCAGCGGTCGCCGAGCCGTCATCTGAAGTTCTGAGTAACCCTGCRCGTGTGGTTCCTGCCCAAGAGAAGTTTATCAAGTTTCGGGAGGATTCGAGATATGCCCCTCTTAAGTTGAAACGAGCTCCTTCCGGGTTTGTGATGTTGAGAGATATGACCCCCTCCGAGCCAGTGGAGCTGGTATCAACGGACACGCCTGTATCTGGAGTTGGTGTTGCTGGAGCCCCGCCAGCGAACCCGAACAGTGGTGCGGCGGAGGACAATGAACCCCCTCCACCCGAGCCTTTTGAGTACGTACCTTGAGAGGACGATTCGATTTTAGATTTTAGATTTTAGTTTTTCGTATGTATGWACTTTTCAGCCATGCGTACGGTGAATGTTAGTCTCAAATGTTAATACTCTCATCATAAATTTTCTCACTGCCCAAGTGCCCATTCAACCAAACCGATCGTGTTTGTTATTGCTGCTCGTATGTTATTCTTGGAATCATACGATGATACGTGAAAGAGTTTTCAAGTATTGGCGATTGGAATTTCGACTGGAGACTTGTTGACGAGTGCGAAGTTCTTAGTGCAAGAAGTGTCCATGCTTGTTGAATTGCGCGTATTAAGTCTGCCGAATTGGTTACTATGAGGCTCAAACCCACTACTTGTAAGCATTCATGATGACTACCACCGTGTGTAGCCACCTTTTGCTTTGTAAACATCAACAATTTTTCAAGGCATAGAGCATATCAACTTCCTAACAACATCAACTTTAATAGTATACCAATTTTTTTGTATCTTCTCCCAAAAATTGCTTTTGCTTTTCTTAGACCATCTCATGTGGCAATCTCATTTATTCTAGAACTATTTTATAGGATTGAGTTCTTACAATTTTAGTGGGTGCCAAGTAACATGAAGTTTTTGTACAAGCAACCAATCTCCAATGTAATGTGCACTGCTCTTGGAGTCATTGTCATGGTATAGGGCAATGCCCAAGGAGGATGACATTTCGCAATATAAAGGGCCAATGAGGAAGGCAGAGCCCGACAAGGAGGCGCTTTATGTCACGAAATGCCCGACAACAAGGGACATTGCATGATGTAAATCATGAGCAAGGAAAATCAAAGTTGGATAAAATACTTTGGGACAAAATAAAAAAATTGGATGAAGAATCCGCAATGCCTGATTACGTAAGATTGCCCACCTAATTGGCCATTACGATTGATTGCATTGGAGAGCTCTTCTAGGAAATGAACAGGCAATTTCTTGGGAGTGGTTTACACGGAAAATAAAATTCTCTTCTTCTAAACCTTGCATGGGTATTGTGTCTATAAGATTTGTCTCCAAAATATCTCGATAAACATATCTATCCATCTTCCCTTCAATCAAAAGAAACTTGCCAACTCCTTCCGAGTGCATACGATCCCAGACCATTGTTATTTAGTTGCATCCTACCCTTGTATTTTGTTGTACAATGCACATGTTGGTCTAAGAGATGCTCTCCACTCTTATTCCAATGATAATGCCACCTAATTAAGCCCAAAAGTTAGATTTTGGCTCATTAGTGAAGATGACAACTCCAATCTACTTAAGTTCCATGGTTGTACTTCTTTGCTTGATTAAAACAACGCATTCAATGTTTCTTTGTCAAACGTGGCATTTTAATTTTGATACATGTTTGTAGCCCTTGCCTTTGAAGGCTCTTTCTAACAATGTCAATTGCAGTGATTGATGAGTTAGGTAGGCTTAAATGGTCACTTCAAGAGCAGACTACCTTAGGTGATTCTCTATTTTTGAGACTCCCTCTCTCACCAAACCTTAGTACTTTATCATTGCAAGTACTTCAAGGAATGCCTCAAACTATTGAAATTTTGCCACATGAATTGCCTTGCTTGTGCATCTCAAGAGATTCCCTTTGCTGCTTTTAGGAGCCATAGCAAATCACTTGTAGCCTCTCCAAAACACTAAATTTTTTGGTAGCACAAAAAAGCCTCAAATCAACACTTGCATTGAAAAGATTGTGGTGAGCACAACTCCTTTGTACATATTTAGTTGCACAATGCCCTATTGACAGTAGGATAATTGTGATTCAGCTTGCAATTTTTTTCTAAAATTTAACCTTTTTAGACCTATTTTTCAAAACCAATGTATTTAAATGATTCTTTTATGCAACCTTAATCAATACACCAAATTTCAATTTCAAAAAACAAAAATTCTATGTTTGATAAATTATTTTGTGTGTTTATCATTGTGTTACATAATAATTGATTGAAAAATATTGGTGATGAATTTTTAAAATTTTGTTGAGCATATATATTAAAAATATCATTGTACACATCTCACTTTTAGTGAAAAATGATGGTGCGATTGGTTTTCTAAATTTTTGATTAGTGATCTTTTGACATTGAATTCTGTGTAGTGTAAATTTTTCCTAGATAATGCGATTTTTCACTTAAAGTGAGATCTTGTGTAAGATGTGAACATTGATATTTTTTGATATATTTTCACAATAAAATTTTAAAACTTCATCACCAATATTTTTCAACCCAATATTATGTAACACAATGAAAAACACACAAAATAATTTATCAAAAATATTAGTATTTTTGTTTTTTGAAATTGAAATTCGGTATATTGATCAAGATTGCATAAAAAAATAAGTTTAATAGGATAATTTTGAAATATAGGTCTAGATTCTAGAAAGGTCAAATTTTCAAAAGGTTTTCTTGCAAGTTGAAATTGGGGTTACTTTACTGCCCGTAGGGCACTCTACACTCATACTACTTCCAAATCTTTCAATATGTAGGCTCACAAGTGTCTAATTTTTTTTAATTTCATGCCATCGGTTATTTTTACTAAATTTGGTCACAAAAATCAATTAATAACTACATTGTTCAATCACCATATGTTCATTCACTGTAATCAAGTTTTTTTATTGGATACAATTGGCTCCAACAATAAGTTCCTCTTGCGTAGTTGATGAGTTGCGCATATCCTAAGGCAGAGCCATTATACTTAATTCCATCTTCTAATGACTTTGTTTTTGGGGCGTAAGATTTGCCAGCTAATGAATTTATAGAGGTGTCCTCTTGCAACCTTGCCATAACAGTATAACAAATAAATGAAATAGTCAAGAAATGTAAGTTGTTAAACTTTGCTATCACTGATGACTATATATGTCAAAGCATTCATGTAAAAATTTGATATTTATTTTTTGAAAGGTGACAATCCAAAAACCGGTCTAGGAAAGGGCGGAAGAACTGTCTTATGCTTCAGATTACGTAGAGGTATGCATCAATGCACCAAAAATTCTAAAGATCTTAATGATGGAATGGCAACTTGGCAAGCATCTCGGGGATTTGAAAATATCACGCAAGGGATCCCTACTTTGAAGGTGAGGAGGTTTTGGGATCTTAGGAGCAAATGCCAAACCAGGGTTGTCATAACGAACGGGTCAGAGTGATCGGATGGGACGGACGGACGGGCAAGGCGGACCGGACAAGCAGACGGTCCGGACAACCCGGGTGCTTAGCATTACTGAAAAAATGCAAAAACTTGTGGGTTCCACGTTGGCAGTCCACATTGGAAATGAGGGCGTGGACAGCTGTTTGGGGCGCGGACGCTTTCGTTGGGGCGCGGACCGGTTGTGGTGGGGCGCGGACGGGTCCGAAATCGTACACGTCCGCGCTGTGACGTGGACCCGTCTACGCCCTGGCAGGCACACGTCCGCGCCCCAGTAGTTGGCGCCCCGGCCCTATATAAGGCCGTCCCCGCCCCACCAGTCCTCGCCCTGCATATTCCAAATCTTCCACTTCTTCATTGAGCTGGATGTTGGCGTTGTACAGGGTGCTTTTTTACGTCCACGCCTTGCCCGATTTTTCAACGATGGCGATAGCATCGGGAACTAACAAACGAGAACGAGACCAAACCAGACTAAGGCCAGGAAATAAACAGAAGAAGAGATTACATGTGCTTCGAAACCTTCAGAAACTTGCATTCAAGGATTGGAATGAAGTGCCTGACCCGTGGAGTTTAGAGACTTGCTCCAATTACATCGAATGGTGCCACATTGGGAAGGCCTTCCCGGAAGAGCGCCACAACTACCACCGCCGTTTCAATAAAGCAAATTTGAAATATTGTATCGATGAGGCCTTCAAACAACGATGCATCAAAATATATCAGGTGTTGTACGACGTGGCCATCGTAAAAAGAAATGAAATCCCCCTTTTCATTGCACGGGGTGTGCATGCGGAAGTGAGATTGAACAAGCGAGTGGATTGGTCCACCGTGAAGGGCACGCCTTCTGGTATCAAAATACCAACACCAGCGATTGGAATAATTACAAGGTTTTTTTTGAGGTATCCCGAAGGAGGGCTGGGCAGGTTTTGCACACGTATTGAGGCGCCAGACACGTATAAAACAGAAGACTCATCTACGGATGACAACTCTGATGGGGCCCATACACCAATGGTACTAACTCAAAGAGGACAACAACGTGCACAAAAGCGGATGGCTGAACGTGCACTGTTTGGAGACCTTGCGGAGCAAGGTGCTGATGTACAATTCCATGGCGTTGAGGAACCAGTGGTTGGAGTAGTTGAGGCGCAATTTGAAGGACCTGATGAACCAACAATTGGAATTGTTGATGTCTTGGTTGCTGCAGACACCATACAAAGTTTGAGGATGCAATTAGAAGACAAAAATGGTGAACTGCATTCTATGTATGAAGATATGTGCAAGTTCAGGGAAGAAATCACGGAAAAGGACGAAAAAATTGCTCAGCAAGCACGTAACATAGAGCAGCTTTGGGGAGATCTACAAGCAGCACAGATGATGAATGAAGGTCAGGATCCACGAGGACATGCACAAAGACCTCTATGCGATTCTCAGATTCCGGAGCAAGATGTGCACGGTGTTTTTTCCATGTCTACGGAAGAAGGGCCAAGCTTTGTAGGGGAAGTATTCGCCACTGGCAATGTACCAATGCAATCCGAAGTTACAGGCATGGTTACAAACGACAGTTTTGAGTTGAACGACTTGCGAGCCGAGAAAGAGAAATTACAAAGTCGATTGCATGCCTTAGTGGAGCAGTACTACCAATAGAAGTTGGCATGCGTGTTCAGCGTCGACAAAACACAACAATTAGTGGCAGAGTTCAAGAAAATGGACCATGGCTACATTCAGCACAATCAGGAAAGGGTGTTTGGCTTGACTTCTTGGGCCCTTGTGGAWGATCTTTTTGATTTCAACATAGCAACCACTGAGCTCGATAGTGGGAAATCAATCATTGATTGGTCCCAACACAATTGAGATTACAAAAATCAAGTCGGGTCACAAGTCGACTACAAAGGCAAGGCGTTGTTAGAGTTCAGGACTAAGTTCATTGAACCCAAGAGGTTGCAGGTTGAGAAGGAAATCGAAACCAAAGTTGGTTTTGCAGTGAAGCATTATGGGGTGACAATATGCAGTGATGGCTGGGATGATGTCAACCGGAGGCCGTTAATGAATGTGATGATGTCGTGCCCTACCGGTGATGTATTTTTAGGGGCCATTGACACTAGCGGACAGAGGAAGTCGATGCGCTACATAGCGGACCAGATGAAAGTGTTCATTGTTCATTGAGAAAGTGGGTCCGAAACACGTCACGCAAGTTTGTACGGATAATGCAGCGGACATGCTTGGAACATTGGACGTTATTGTTCTAACGTACCCGGACATATTCAAGCAGGGGTGCATGGCACATGCCTTGGATCTTTTGTTGGAAGATTGGGCCAAAATAACAGAATTTAAAGATTTAATTGAGAGGGCAAGAAGATTGTGGCACTACATTCGAAACCATCACGTGACCATGTCTGTTTTCCGGGAGTTGAGCCCGAACTTACAGCTCGTAGTGCCAAACGAGACACGGTTTGCTTGTAATTTGCTCATGATGGACCGACTCAAACTTCTTCAAGGGACCATGGTGCTGCTAATGAACGATGTGCGCGTTAAGAATTACTTAGATGGTCTGTGAAATAGACAACATGGGGAACAAGCACAAACCCTTGGAGTTCTTATGGTATCAACCGTTGAAGATGTGGGGTTTTGGCAACGAGTTGTGAATTACATGCACATGACTGAAGACGTGCTGAAGGCATTGCGCGTGTTTGATGGCAAAAAACCAGCTATGTATCAGGCATGGCTTACAATGCACAATTTGAGAGGCCATGTGTTTTATTTAAGAGAGGCCCCCTTCAACCTACGACTAGATATAGCCACTACTTTGGAGGAAAATTTCGAAAAGAGGTGGGACATGATATTTACAAATGTCCATTACGCTAGGGCCCTTCTCAACCCAAATCTCTTAAATAACGCGGCTCTCAGAGCTGATGGAATTGCCCTTCATGCATTGTATCGGGTCATCCACAAACTGTCAAATGTTGTGGGTGTACAGTTTAACGACGTACTATTAGAACTAACTGAGTTCGAGGAGGGTACGGAACCATACAATGCTGCTGAGACACCCGACATCCGAGCGACAGGGATGTTTCCCCACCAATGGTGGCACAGAGTTGGAGATCGATGGCTATCTAAGATTGCCGTGCGTATTCTATCGTTGACGTGTTCAGCAAGCTCATGTGAAAGGAATTGGAGTATGTATTCCTTTGTCCACAACAGGGTCCGGAATCGATTAGCCCCTGAGAAGGCTCAGTCATTGGTATATATTTATACCAATAGCCGTGTATTCAAGGAAAGACCGGGTGCCAATCCGGTTCGTTGGTATGATGCGAATATCTTATCAGAGGATGAAGATGTAGATGCCTTTGGCCCCGTTCCGATAGGAGAAGCGCCTCGTCGTCGCGAATTTGACGTGATGAGGGCTGCAAAAGAAGAAGAGGCTGATCAAGAAGCAAACCGAGCACCGCGAGCATACCCACCAAATCCAGATTTGTGGAGGGCGGGGGCCGATCACCTTGAAGAAGCTAGAAATTACTACGGAGACAATGATGATGATGCGGATGAGGAAGTGGAGGCGGGTCGCTGGGGCCCATGGCCAGTAGATCCTCCCCCCTCTGGCCCTCAAAATCCAGTCGTTCCGGAAGTACATTCTGTATCATCGTCACTGGAGCGAGTTGTCCCGAACGCGGTGGACACTGAAGATGATAATGTCCTCTCTCTTAACGAGAATGACCTCCCTTTGGAAAACGAAGGGGAAAATGGAAATGGCGGTGGGAATCTAGGGAACAATGCAACTCAAAACATTGAAGGATCTATTAGCGATTGTGATGGCAGTAGGGGCGCGGAGCAGGACGAGGCCGCGATAGCGGTAGAGTGTTCGAAGGACGCCGTGGTCAGAACAATGAGAATACATAAATGTCACGACCGATCGCTAGAAATGTCGTGAAGGGTCCTTTAACGGGAGGAAGGCGTTTTGACCTTGAACGGAGAGATCTTAGTGATGTTTTTGCGTTTACTGACTCGCTTGAAGACGAAGCCCGTATTCCCCCAGGGGTTGCAGTGCGTACTGTTCTTCCTGACCGCAATACACCGGTGCAACGTTCTCGTAATCCTTCTTCTCCCGCAAGTTCAAGTGCTCACTGTTAACCTTCCCAAGAAAGGTTAGGCTCAGTGGGGAATGCTCAATCAACGCGTCCAAGCATTTCAAATATTACAATGGGTGGTAGACCTCCTACTGCCCCTCGACCCGTAGTTCCCCACCCCGTAGGTGAATATCAGCGTGGACGTGGAAGGAGTACCGTCCGCGGAGGAAGAAGGGGTCATGTAGGTCCAAGAGATGCATCACCTAGAGGCCGTGGTGGACGAAACAACAACAAAGCGTCATCGTCTAGGTGTTCTAAACGCCCTTTTTTAGGAATTGGGGTCAGAGACCCGAACGTGGTGATATCGCCATTTTTGGATGTCTATGTTCTAGGGGCAACTGCGTCCACTCCAGCATATATCGTTCCTCGAGTACGAGGAGGACCCACTATAAATTCAAACGCTGAGGACCCTAGAGCTCAACGCCACAAAAGGTTGAGATGCAAGTGTAGGCATGGTGAAATAGTTGTGGAGCTTCGAAATGAGAATTCGGAAGTGGAGGGCCACTGGACAACCGACGCTGACGATGTAGAAGATGAACGTGGAACTAGTGAAGGTGGTGAGGATGAAGACGACCCTGATTGTGATGAGGCAGTCAAACTTCATGAAAATTTCACCACATGATCTAAAACAAGTGAAGTACCCGATCCTACGGTCAGTTTTCAAGGAATATTTTTTTTGGGTTTCTTGGATCAATGCAACAAAAATGACAGTTTCCAGTGCTTCTTGACAATGAAAAATGGCCTCAAGGCTTTAGGGATTAATGGGGTTTACAATTAAAATCATTCCCCTTCAAACTAAAAGAATACTAGTCCATGGAGCAAGCCAGGAAGGTTCCTCTTCCTTTACTTTGACATTCACACCCTCACTACATTTGTCCGCGCCTCGACAGAAATCCGTCTGCGCCCTAACTGATACTCGTCCGCGCCTTGACAGAAACCCGTCCGCGCCATGGCTGAAAGTTGTCCGCGCCCTAATCTCGTCCGCGCCCCCCCTCCCCCCCAACACGTCCACGCCCCGACAAGAACACGTCCGCGCCCTGACAAAATCCCGTCCGCGCCCCCCACTGCTGATGTCCGCGCCCTAGCAAGCAGTCGTTCGCGCCCTCTATCCTACTTGGCAGCCAGGTGGCATCACAGTTACAACCACATCACCAATTTTTTTATTAATAAAAGTCAATTTACTGTCGACCACATCGGATGGGCGAGACCTCTACCCGACGGGCAAACCGGACGTCCGCCCGATATGACAACCCTGTGCCAAATTTGCCACCAAGATCTTAGTAAATGATTCACACCACCCCAACAAAGTAAATTTCTCTTGAGTCTTGACTACGTGTGCGGATACAAATTGCCCCCGGTTTGTAATTTTGAAACTCCATTGAATATTATCATTGAAGAACCTTAATGTGATGCAAGTAAAAGAGACAAAATGTACAATGTTTTCTAGACTAATGAATCCATCAATACCAAAGACACCCCAACTAAGTGACAACCATCGAAGTATTGTGCCTTTTAGTGATGCTCTCTTCATTCAACTCTTGAACGTACTTTGAKATGTACTTTCATAGCATTTTCACTTCTAGTTATTCCAACGTTCACAATCTCCAAACACAATCTCTTTAAAATTTGATTACATGTAACCCTATCCAAAGTTAATATAGTTGCATGGAATTTGAATGAATGAAGTAGAGATCACTACAATATGCAATATAAATCTCAAGAATTTTATTACATTTATTTCCATGATAACAATTGTTGTCTAGCTTAATAAAGGTGCACCCTATCTATTGCACTAGTCAAAGAACTTTGCATACACCAAAAAGGAATTTGCATTTTTGGTGGTGCATAAGAAACAATACATTCTTATACAATCCTAATCAAGCATACACAATTTCAATTTTTACTTCAATTTCACATTTACAATTTCAATTTCTTTTTTAAAAACTCCACTTTTGGTGAATTTTTCATAGATAAATTTTGTGGTTCAGGATGATAATTTATTGAAAACCATTTCTAATGAGTTTTCAAGTTTCAATTATGTAGGTGTGTAAGGAACATGCTTGTGCAGTCATCTTTGATTCATGATAGGAAACTGCGGTGAAGTAACCAAAAATAAATCCAGACAGCTCAATGTTGGGGTGCATGTCAACATTTTGTAATGAAAAGTTTTTGGTATAAATCCAACGTTCATACCATGAAACTTGAAGAGGGTGTGATGAATCTTTTTGCCTTCCATTGACTGGCTGTTTCTAACCATGCCAGTTTCTTGTGGTTGCCTTGGACACACCTTGCTGATGTCCTATAAATATGTTAAGAACTGGGTGTGGAACTGAGATCTCATACAACAATTAATGTAAGTCATATTCTCTTGTTGCTGAAGTCTTGACCACCGGTGCTTTTGGAAACGTGAGCAAGCTTGACAGCTGCCTTGTTAACTCGGATTGGGCAAATACGTAATCAAGGCGGAGGTTCTGTTCGACAATTGCTCCAGAATTGGTGATTTCACAAGTTTGCAAAAGTGTTATTACAAAGGCGTGATGTTAAGAATGTGGAGCAGCATATGCACTGTACTGTACAGTACAGTACAGTACAGTATGCTGCATTGTTTCCTTGGAGTCGTGCAGCAATCAAAATTGAAGGTAGCCATCCAAATTCATCCCGGCCAGAGCTGTGTCAATCTTCAAAGCTTAGGTTGCCTGAGCCACCCGTGTTGATTCATCTGCCATCTGCAGCACATCAAGTGARCTTTCGGATATAGACTCAACGCGTCATGAACCCCTTGGACGTCCCCTCGGCCTTGTACTCGGAGAACGAAGAAGGTTGCGAAAAGTGTCGGAAGGCTGAGCACCACTAGACGTGTGGAACGGAGACTGGTGGTTCGAGGTGTTGAACATGGTTGGCGATCCACCAGTGACGGGGCGGGGAGCCAGAGATTGCCTTCGAGGGCGTAAAATAGGGCCTTCTGGTCGAGTTGGCCAAAAGTCAGCAGTGCCTGCTTGGGAATTTGTAGGCATCCCTGCAGCCCACTTCCTTGATATCATGTTCATGCATTCCATTTTCAAAGTCATTTGCTCATGCATCAAATCTATCATTCTTGATATACCTCATTCCATTCACGAGTACAATAATTACTGGCAGCAGAAAGACMTTACCAGACACCGAGGCGGAAGGTATAGGTAGATGTCTGATATCTTCAAATCCGTTAAACGCTGGAGCGAAAGCGTAGAGGTTAGGCCGCTGTATGACGGCTTGACTGCTAGGCGTGGAGGATGCAAATGAGCGCTTCAAAAGCTCGTGCTCCTTTCTTAGTGCATCATACATCTCTTCCAACTTTCTCTTCTGCCTGGCACAATGAAACACGAGTACACGAGAAATTAATATTTAGAAAAAATCAATAAGAGCTAGGTCGTACCATCTATGTAGAGTCTATTTCGATTTAGAAGCAGTATGCGGCAGAGAAAGATAGGTCTGGTGTGTTTTGAGGGATTCTTGATCCCCGTCGCTCAAACTGACTACCAATAAGTTACATACATGCACTGCCCATCTAGTTATTGACCCCAGACTAGTACGAAACTGTGCTTCCTGCAGGAGCGCAGAGGGGAAGTTGATTGTGCAACGGGACAGTGAGCTCCAAATGCATTGTCAGTCAGTAATCAAGTCAGTGAGTGTTAGGTCAATTCGTTTGTTAACTGTCAAACTAGGGTGCAGCACTAGATTTTCAGACTCTACTGACATRAATTAAAATCTCAGACATTGTGTCCTGCTGTGCTGGCAAAGARRGTTGCCAAAYTGCCCTGCCACTKCTCGGGCCACTACTGGAACGTCAAATATCCTTTTAAGAATGAAGACCTTGGAAACGTAAGAACTGCCGCAGATCACAGAAAGGTCAAACTGAAAGGCTAGTCTGAAACCTCGACTTCTCCGTGTATTTCTCTTGKACTTCCTTTTTGTCTTTCTGCATCGTTTCCTTYTCATGCTCCATGTCCTTGATCTTTTTCATGGCTTTCTGGTATCCCGCATGCACTTGCTGAAGCTTGGAATTGTAGGCTTCCTCGACTTGGTTCATTTTTTGAGAGTAATCATCCTGCAAACCTCGATATCGGTCCTCTGAAGGGGAGGACGGACTGGGACAGATCGAGAGGGGAGCCTGACGACGATTGTACAATTAGTACTCAAAAGTTGTGGAGTTCTGACGCCGAATGTAGGATCTGTGCGAAGCTCGTCAAGTCCATAGCCAATTTACGAGCGGTGAAATCGAAGAAGCATTTGGAGAATTTAGCGGCACTCAAAGGGCGCCTCTCGAAATGTATAGTGGGAGGCCCTCACACGAGGGCTTCCCGTCGTGTGAGGGGGCTCCCACTGCGTTAAGCCCGCGTAATAGTGCCTGGCAGTATTACGCAGCGATTATAGTGCCTGGCACTATTACGGGGGCTTTATGCTCCATAATCCAGGCCCTTTTAATAAAGGAAGGAGCCTGGAAGTGCTTAACGATGACCACAGGGCGGTTACGTTTGATATTTCCATCCAGAAGAATTCGAAACAGGAGAAAGTTAGTGTGGATCGAATCCAACGTTTTCTTCAATCCTTTGTACCTGTTGGACTTGATCGTGGTGTCGACCGATCGAGCTCGGACTGCAAATTATGCTGGACGCCGACACTGCGGGGCTGATTTTACATTCTCACTTCCTGGCGGAGTAGCATATGGGATCTTTGATTCTCTCTGGTTGTCGACGAGGTGTGGGAGAAGAATATTCATCAATTAGAAGCTTAGTTGAAGACTGTTCAGGATGCTCGTGACACGGATCAAGCGCTTTTGCGAGTGAAAGATGAGCAAATTTCCTTGCCAGAATCACGACCCGGCGACTGGAACAAGCGGACAAGCAGGTGGTATGATGAGCAGGTGCGAGTCCTTGTGATGAATGCAGTTATGTCTGCATGTACCGAGCCAGGATAGTGACCTTGTAATTGTAAATAATGAAGTTGTTTCTCTTTTGTAGAAATCATTAAATATGCATCTKTTCAATGAACGTCTTGTGGAGGATCGGTAAGGTTGGGTAATGAAGTAAGATTTTTGATGACTTGGCCAAAGATATTGTTAACATCGCAGCAACCATAACAAGATGCAATTCACCCCCCCACAAATTTGCTTAGCACAGGCACATTCAAGCTCTGCCCAGACGGTGACAGATTACGTCAAGACCATGGTAAGAAGACAAAGACGCAAATTTAACCATGACTCAAAATTCTGCAGATCATCAGAAGAAACATTTACACGTTTACGGATTCACTGCACCATATAGTTGGAAAACCCTACTCCACTCCATGTTAAAATGCTCGTTTACTTACACAAGCACTACAACAACCTCATCTCCGCCTCATGGTGGATTCTTCGCCTCATCGCACGTCCTCCCAGCTTCTCGCCTCAGCTCCAAAACTCAACAAACCCCCATTGCAAGCATTTGTCGATTAAAATTTACAAGTACCAATTCGTTTTCCGCATTCCCCCAAGAAAGAATACCCACCTCCATCTAATACCTATTTCGGTGATGGGTCCAATTTGTGGTTAATATCTCAACATCTACTCAGGCGTTCTGCRCTATGGATCAGGTGTTTCAAGACTCAATTCAGCCCCGAACTCCTGAGAAACTGGATGTCCCCCCTAACACAAGGCCTACAAGGGGACGGCACTATCCATAGTCCGCATTGCTCCCTCAATAATATAAACATGACTACGGACAGATCAAACTGCAGGGTCGTCCTATTCCCTCRAGCATTGCTAACATGTCAAGTTCGATTCCTCCGCAATGAACTCCTCCAGCAAAGYCAACCTTGATGTGCAGGARTCGCCACGAACTTGCTGGAGCAGCCTGCATATGTTAGCATGCAGCATCTCCAGTCGGAACACTCCAAAGCCCCTCGTCTGCTGGATAAGCTTCTGTTTCACTGCGTCAATTCTWGGCTTCAGGGACTTCAAAACTTCGGCGTCCTTGTCGAACGAATCTTCCAGACCACCTTCCCGCTCGTTCGAGGGTACATGAGGTAGTATCCGCTCATCTTCGGAAGGTTCWCCCCTATGRCTGTTTCTCTCCAMTGCCACTTGGTCGCCATTACCATGCTGCTCGTCTATGGTCTCGGGTCGAATATCGTCGCATGCCTCTGAACCTGGAAAGGACTGCCTGTCGACAACCATCTCTGGACCTTCCGTTTGCTCCTCTGATGCATCACGATCGACGGCCTCATCCGAGCAGTTCCCATTTGTTCCTTCACCTGTTGTCAACCGAGACACAGTAAATAAGGTATTACCTTGCGCTCACAAATAAACTTCCAAGAGAGACATCAACCCAGATATGGAGCACAGCTGAGAATCGCCGGTTCAGAGGACAAACTCCAGACCTCTACTGCAGATCCGAGTTTCCAAAACCAGTCACAAACTGCCAAATCGTACAGAAAGGTACCGTTCAAACGAAATTCAACCTAGCCCATCACTTCAAAAAGACCACATCTACCRCATCAAACATCACCCAAACCCATCGTACCAGGAAGGAGCCCCTCGCTGTTCCTCCGCGTGCGCCGAGCGATACCTTCAGAAGCCTTCGAAGCATCGACTTCAGGTTGAAATCCTCGCAGCCTGGCGCTGGCTCGAACAACTGGAGGAGCAGCCACCGGAACTAACACCCCACTCACCACTCCAGGGAGGCGTGGAGGTCCTCCGCGCACAGCTATCTCATCACAAATCTTCACTAATGCGGGGTCTATGGTGGATGCCATGCCGAGCACCTGTTCGACAAAAACACTCCCACCGTAAGCTCTAAAACTCCCACCACATCAATCGCTCCAACGCTGGACGACGACACTACTTCGCAATGCAAAGAAACCAGTCGATACAGCCAACAAACGAAGGCGCATCAACAAATAGGTCAATGAAGTCATGCAAAAACCTACAAAAGAATTGCGAAAGCCTGCCCGAATCTCCAACCCACATTGCGCAAACAAGACTCCACAATCCAGAAAAAACTCTTCGTAGCAGTCATAACAGTATATTTAGAACATTATCAATTTCGGTAGAGCAACGCTGGCCAATCAGTAAAAACAGACTTCATTTCGCTCAACGGCAAATGAATACATTTGACGAACAGGGAACAGATCAAACGATCCATACCGCGTCACGCAGCGCACAAGCTTTGCTGACAATTCGACCTCCTTGGTAATCATCCCCATTATACTCCTGCAAAACAGCACAACTTCTCCTCAACATTGAGAGCCACAAACAGAACACAAAAACAACCTAAATCAATCACCAATACTATTTCTTCCTGTCTTGCAATGTCACACCATGTCCAAAATCACCGGGGAAGGAAAACCCACACTTCCAAATCAACATGCTCAAAATGTCATTCCACGACGCTGTCACCAAAAAAAAAAACTACCTGGGCATTGGCTGGGATTAAGTCCACATCTGCCAGAAAAGTCTTCTTCGTCAAGTAATGTCCACTATCCACACGTTGCAGCAACGTGGCCACATCCATCGGATTGTGCACTACATTCCGATAGTCGGGAGCCTCGTCGTCCAGGACGGGATAATGGAAGATGCTAAATCGTCTCTCGCATAAAAGCCTGTGTCCACAATTCCACCCAACAACAAACGCAACCCCCAAACCGTCAGAAGACTGCAAATACAAACATCCAAGAATTAAACAGCCTTAAAAGTATTTAGTAAGCGGAACCAAATGATGATGAAAGAGTAGCGCTGTGAAAGGAGAGTTCTCTCAATGCAACTGAACTTCCTWACCACTAACACCACTCAGCACAGGGATCTACAAGGGTACAGAAATGTGAACTCCACCTATTGCAGATATCGCGGAAGCACATCCGCAAGCGCCTCAGCTGGTTCTCCTCCACTTCCGCCCGCTCACGTAATTCGGCCTCGCTGGGTCCTTTCACCACCTTAGGTGCCTTCGGAAGCTCAGGAAGAACCTCCTTCTGCTTATTCCGACTCACGGCCCGCCTCCGGGGAACAGAAACAGCCGCATCAACCAGCTGCGAAAAGAATTTCGACCGCACTTCTGTACTCGGTAACCGGACTTCGTAACTGCGTCAAACCCCCAAAACAACCATTGATAGGACAGTTCTCAAATTTGCAAATCGCCGAGATTAAGCACAATCCGACACTCGCTTACAGAACATCYCAAAGCATTCGACGCTAGCCATGTTCATTGCACAAGAATAACTAGGACGACAAGTTAATGACTCTTGACTGAAGACACCAGATGAATCGACGTTCTCGTATACTCACCAGTTGTGGCCAAATAACGAAAGTATGTCCTCATCCAGGTCCTTGGCACTCACACAAGCAGTTCCAAGAAACAGAACGGGAAGGTCGGAAGGCAGGTCACCCAACAGCATCTTCAGTACAGCTCGCAGCTGGTCATGAGCCTGCCTAATTCCAGGAAGAAATGTCAACGAAAGCGACCAAAAAAAACACCCCCCAAATAAGCAATCAAAACTGTGGAGTCTAAACAATCAACACTGTGCACCAAAACCAAATCAAATCAAGCCACGGTAAATACCACCTCCAAACACTCCACCTCAGATGCATCCATACAAATGAAACAGATCCCAAAAAACA
Source organism: Pleurozium schreberi (assembly GCA_006891605.1). NCBI lineage: Eukaryota > Viridiplantae > Streptophyta > Bryopsida > Hypnales > Hylocomiaceae > Pleurozium > Pleurozium schreberi. The sequence goes on from VACF01002188.1 coordinate 104,040, forward strand.
AAAACGATGACTAACGGCATCACCATTAAAACGGAAAACAGAAACAGCACACGTACCGTGTCCCACCAAAGATGAAGCTGAGGCAAATAAAGTATCGAGGGTGTGTTTCTACGGGCCTCTCCAAAGATATGAACCAATGCTTCTTCGGGGCTCTTCGCGCTGGGGTCCGACAGAAGTGACGGTAGACCTAACGAATGAACCGGGAAGCGCTCCAACTCGTGCAGCACCGCTGGTCCAACGGGAGGTAACCACGGATGACTGGAACCCCGACCCATCCGCAACCACGGAGCTGCACCTTGGTCCTGCTCGTCCACAAGCAGAGAGTCATCCGAATCGTCGGCTCTCGTCGAACGATGTCTCTTGTATGACCTGCTTCCTGACCGACGACCTTCCCGACCCCGCTTTGTGCTGCTCCCTGAAACACCAATTCCAACCGTCAGGAAGATCTCGCAAGCCTCAAACTACATATCCACTTCTTGCCTCTCACATGCTTAACAGCAAAGCCCTCCAAACGACCACCTTCGATACGCTGTCCCCGATCATGACCATATGGCACGGTCACAGTCACAGACACCCTATTTTGGTCCCATATATGCAAAACCTGGAGAAAACTGCACCCAGGCCCATGCGCCTTGGGCCTGATTGCAAGCTAACCCTGCTCGAAGATCACCTAAAATATAGCGCATCGTTCAAAGCCTACTTTCCCAAGTCACAGAGACCAAGCAAGGCGCACTCCTGAATTTGATCAAACCAAATTAGTTGGAAACAGGAACATCACAAAATTAGTCATCTGCAATCCACAGCTATCGCAATCCCAGAATCCTTAGTTGAGAACACTCAAGAGTACTGACAATGCGCCACCCACGCGGAGCACCGATCCATGACCACAACCAATGCCACTACCGCCCGTTCATACGCTTGCTTGGAGTTCCAGGTCGGACAAACCTCCGTGAAACATCTTTCGAGGGGATCGAGCTCTTGCCGTCGGCCTCTCTTCCTTTCGAGGAGAAAACCGCTGAACTCCGGTTCGGTTACGCAGGGCATAGCGACGACGACCATCCCGCTCCTCTCCCTCTTCCTCTCCCTCTTCCTCTTCCTCTTCCTCTTCCTCTTCGTCTTCCTCCTCTTCCTCTTCCTCTTCCTCCTCCTCCTCTTCACCTGCATATACCGACACAACACTCGTGTCAACCCCGTAACCTGAACTGTAGCATTATAAACTTAGGGTTAAATGTCGGAGTTCCATGGGCTAACAGTTGCGTCCTGGATGTTTAACGGACACAGGACCCGACCACAGCATTGCAAACCTAAAGATCCCGTCTCACAACCTTCTCACAACGCATGGACCCTGTATAGAAGACGGATAAGTCAATCGGTAGTTTCGCTTGTAATCTCGGTGCCTAGAAAAGGAGTGAGCCTAGAAATGGAGCATGGCTACASTCCGGACTGGGTGACTTTCAGCACACCAGGAATTCAATATTTTTCAGAAACATCGACTCACATATATACAAACCTAGTCCGTTGCATTAGTCTAGGTTCTTCTGCAATATCGTTCACATTATGAATCTGAAAGCTGCAGTCTCCAGTTCCATTTCAGCAGAAGAGCATTCTCAAAATTAACAAGAGACCTGGGCATGTAGTGTTTCGCGGTGACTGAATCTGGTTTACCTTTCATCCCCATTTCCCTGTCCGATGAGTTCTGATCGTCATCTTCGTAATCCTGGGATGAAAGCTCTAGCCTAGGGGGCCTAATTCCCTGCCGCGGCCTCAATCCCTCTCTCCGCGGTGCCGCAGCAGCATCCGTGTTTTTCGTCTCTGCGAGCTCCGGGCTACCCTCTTCCTCTGGGTTGGGCTCTGCTTTGGCAGTGTGAGAAGTATATCTGTGCTTCGACACCTGTTAACCAACCACATCAAAGCACCACCAGTCTCATTGGCGTGACTCATCTCGCTGCCTTCCGCATACTAAAAGTCAATGGCCAGGGCGAAAGAACATAAAGCGCGTAGCCCTGGACAGCTTAAACATTGAGACTCGAAGCAAGAGTCAATTCTAAGCCAAAGTTTCCAAAACCTTAGCACTTCCATATCCTAAACACCGAGGGACCAAGTACAAGTGAATCCGGTTGCCAAGCGAAATACGTACCCGAGTGGACTGACTTCGGTAAACCTCATGCTCGCTGTTGTCGGATTCGTAGTCCACATGGACCAGCACGCGCCTCTTTCTCGTCGAGCGTCGCAGGTTGCCAGGATCAGCACCATGCTGCCACACACTCAATCTCAGATCCGACTCACATAGGCTCCAACCAATCAAGCCGCGCAAGCACTGCTTCACGTGCATCCCAAYAAGGAGCGCCACTCACTACCCTAACAACTATACAATTCATTCGGATGAGCCCTCACGAAGCCCTGGGCAACAACATCGCCCGACCAGGGGGAAGGGAACCACAAAGACAAAGAACGTTCCACAGCCACACCCGAGCTGTCCTCACGAGTATGCCGCACAAACGGACTTCTAATCTCACAACAATCAACTCCAAAGCCAGGGCTCCACTCAACAGCTTGCAAACATACAACCACTACCATCACGTGCATCGAGAGCAGGATCCCCGTGCTCGGCACGGTACATGCTCCCGGMTAGAAAGCGAGACATGAGACCGCCATTCAGACCTCGTCACAGCGACACCGGGAGACCAAACGAACCAGCAAACCCGCAATCGAGAATTTCGGGTCAAGCTGCGGACCTGATTGGGAACGTTATCGGATGGCATCGAGGGATCGCCTTCGGTCTCCTCYGCCTGCCACGCGATCAATCCCAGTCACAATACACACACAATCGATGAGAAACGCCGCACCTCACGAATCCCCCGTTAAGCCCTAAATTCACACAATTAAGCGAGCTCTCGAACGCAAATCACACGATGCTCACAGAGTCGCCAGACAAGCGGGGAAAGCACAACGAGCACGCCAACTTCCACACGGGAGACCAAAATTCATTCAAAATCGGCATTACAAAAATTCAAGAAATAAAAAATACTCCAAATATCCAGACCACAGGGCAGCCCGTTATACCGGTGGAGGAGAAGCCGATTGCGGGCGTGGATTGTCAAGTCTCTTGCTRTTGCTTCTGCTTCTTCCAAGGCTCCTCTTCGCGCTCCGACTACTGAGGCCCGCACTCTGGCGCAGAGCATTGGCTATCCGCATGTTGGCCGAGGACCGCTGGTGGCTCTTGCGCTTGGCAGCATTGCGCAGGAAGCGATGGTGTGGGACGGGGAGCCGCGCGGCCGGCCCATGGCCACGCGCTRCCTTCATAGAACCTCAACCCTGCGTAAACCCTCGCCCTCCGCCAAGGCCCGCGACCGTCAGTCTAACTCCTTCATCCTGCACCCGCGCTGCACCACCATCCCCGCAGCCACGCTCGTCGCAAAGCATCGCCCGCAGACCCGGCGCTCACGAGCACAGTCTCGTCCAGAGYTGCAGTGCAGCAGCGAAACGGAAGCACCAGCGGTGAGCACACTCCGCGGCGACGAGGACGACTCACAGTTCGCGACTAGCTCCAGCGTTGCCAACCTCGTTCCCTTTGATGGAACTCTTCGCCTGCTCGGCTTCCCGGCAAACCCCCTGCCGAGACCCCCCTTTCCACGTATTTTAAAACGTTTCCATCAGCCAATCAGGACGTTCCCTCTCGCTTGCCCTGTGCCCGTATTGGTCCCGCTTTCGACGGGGCCGCACTATTTGCGAGACCAGAGTAATTGTAATTGGTTGCTTGGAATGAMTGAGGTAGTTGATGAGTGGCATGAGGGGGCTGGGCATCAACTAACTATTTTTCTTCCCCTTCCCATGAAACCCATTCAGTCAGTCCTGGTCTCTCCCTCCCTTGACCCCCCACTGGAGAGATTCATCATCCGCCCAGTCATCCGCAACTACCTCCATTTTTTATTATTCTTTATTTTAAAATAGTATTTTTTTATTAGCTGCTTGGGTTGCTATCCAATTGAAGGTTGGTGGGGACCGGGTATGGTTTTTGTTTTGGGGCCATGGTAAAAACGTTAAGTGTCCGTAAGTATGTTAGTTCAATCAAGTGTGGTTGAAAGATCACAACCTAAGATTTCACTTTATTACAAGAGATTGGATGTCTTTTGAGGTTAAGAACATAGGTGAAGTTTTATTAGTCCTACAACAAATGATTTTGGAGGGAATCTTTTAACACAAGCACTTTGGAAGAGAATCTTTTATTACAAGTATTGTGGGCTTTGGACGGAACCTATAGTTACAAGGAATATTACTTAATATGGAATTGGAATAGTATTTTGAGACCTTAGGAATCAAATTATTCCTCAGGAAGAGAATCTTTTATTACAAGTATTGTGGGCTTTGGACGGAACCTATAGTTACAAGGAATATTACTTAATATGGAATTGGAATAGTTACAAGGAATATTACTTAATATGGAATTGGAATAGTATTTTGATGAGACCTTAAGAATCAAATTATTCCTCAAGGATAGAGTCCAAATTTGTAGAAGTGTGAAAAATTATTTTTAGAAGATTTTTTGTACAATGAAATTTGAAAGAATAGGTTAATGATGACATTTTAATATATCAAAAGATCCTCTTTACATGATTGGATGTATTCTCTACTTTTCAATATGTATTAATGAGATTTTAAACCAAAAATTGGTTTTTTTCTATAATCAAACAATTATAAATTGAATCATAGAATTTTTTTAAAGAATTTTTTTTTCTTTTAAATTCAAAATTTTTAAATTTTGATTATATTGTTTATTTATGTTTTATTACTTTTATTATTTTTTCAAGTCGTTTTTGAAGATTCATTTTCTGAAATAGAAAAGTTACTTTTTGGAGTGAAACATTCTTTACTTTCAATTGTAGAGTATTTGCCAAGCTAATTTTCAAAAATCTAAACACAAGAATTGTCAAATAATTAGATGAATGAAAAAAAAAAATTATGTTTTGAACATGCATGTTCATCCATTGTTCAAAATTTCAACGCTTTGGTCATGAAATTATCAAAAATGTTAATGAAATAAACTTCAAAAAAGATTGCCAAAATGGAAAGTCTACATATAATAAATGGTGTTCACCATGCTTGATGTAATAGTAATAGTAAGGCGTATTATTCTTTGAATAGGACCCAAATCAACCTAAATTGACATTTTCATTTTGAGAGGTCTTAAATCTCTCAAAATTTTGAATATAGTGTTCAAGGTACTTCATTCAAAAATGTTACTTTTGGAGGGTTATGATGGCAAGGTTTTGAAAGCCTATATACACAATTGTGTATGTATTCATTTGCCACAAATTATTGGCTAAATTGATTCTAATTGTTATGTACCTTTCATTTACCACAAATTATTGATCCAATTGATTTTAATTGGTCATATCTGTATTTCAGCTAACAACATGACAGGACGGTGTTACACGGAGGGTCTAAGGGACAGGTAGAGGTACCTGTAACCGATCAAATAAACAATTCTAGACATGATCTAGGATAGCCTCTACCCGTAACCGATCAAATAAACAATTCTAGACATGATCTAGGGTAGTACTAGGCAAAACAAATATTTTCAGAGGTGAATTGACATAAATAAAAGGGGTTGCAAAAATTTGGTCGTTTCATCTCTCAAATTGAAATTACTATGAATTTTGAAAGGCAAAAGTTGGACTTGACCCATGACCAACATCTAGAGTCATCTAAATCCGATCATTCAAGATCTACTTTCCCACTCATTGCTTCATACTTTCTTGCTCACTTATCTATCATAAACTTATTGGTCCAAACCTTGAAATAATCAAAAACACATACTTCAAAGACAATTTGGAATTCTGTTCCACCTTTGGTAAAAAATACGACACCCTATTGATTGTTGATGGGGCACCAGTCAATAATGGGTACCTCTACCTTAAGGTGAAATATATGTTATGTAGAAGTGCCAAGGGAGCTATGATTATGGTTTTTTATGATCTCTATTTCATAGGTGATATTTGAGTCTACTACATGAAGTTTTCATAAGATAGGTAGTAGTTGTCTCCAAGTTTAATCTCAAAAGGTGGTCAATCATCATAGTTTTATGTTGGACTTTCAAAATTGGTGTTTTAAGCTCTTAGAGGGGATATTATTTATGCAAACATGAAATAGGCTTTGACAATAGCAGAGGGGGACAAATAAAGGAGGGTATTGCTATTCTGCTTACTACATGTGTGCATGCGTCGGCATAAAATTCTTTTTGTTGCAATGAATGTTGTCACTGTCAAGTGTTAGTAGTGATGCACGTATTTTTTGCGTTTGTGTCATTGCTTTCAGAGTCACTCGGTGGTTGTAAAAGGTGTCACAAGCCACTTATATGGCGTGGTTCCATTGATACGAAGTCCAATTGAGTACAGTTATTAGGTTGTCTTATAAGTTAGTATTTTAGGTGTTGTTAAACCTTGTGTTGCATTGACAATTGTGCATTGTTTTGTAAATCAATTAGTGGAATTCCATGCAAGGTGTTTCTTACCTTGTCACCTCATAAGTATGTTTAGATGCAATAGTGATAGTGTTTTGGCACTCACAAAGATTATTACATCATTATTGTTGTTTATTCATGCTTATCGCATAATTATTGACATGATAGGATTTTGGAACAATGTATTTGTATACAATAAGTTTTTTAAAAGATGTAGAGATGCACAATGGGATATTTTAGTAGAAGGTAGGAGATATATCCTAATTGGAGTTGTAGGGGCAAATGGGAAAGAAATACCAAATATTTGAGAAACTCTTCTATTATTAATTAAGTAGAGTCAAAACTCAATATTCTTATTTTATATTTATTTTATATTTTATAATTTTTACAAAAGACTTCAATATAAAGTTGTTTTTATAATGTCACTATTTTTTTGAGTTTTCATGGGTTAGTATAGAAAAGTTAATATGTTAATATTTAAATATGAACATAATTAGTATTTTAGTGACATTTTTAGCATACAATTTTTAGTTCTAAAGTTATACAAACATATATTGTATATTAAAACATGTCACTAAAATACAATCAAACCATTGATAATGGCAATGTCTAGGCATTGATATAACTTTCATTGACCCCCGTTCAAACCATCAATAATTTGTATGTTGGGACCCTTGCTAGGCAATGACTAATGACCTTCTTTTAGGGGAGGATTAAAAGCCCCCCTAAAGTGATATAACAATGCATGCCAATTTTATGCAATGTTGGTCCAAATTGCCACATTTCATTGCTTCCATATCTTGAATAAATAATTTAGAAGCTTCAAAGAAGATAGCAAAATGTATCAATAGAAATAAGAAATTCTATCCTATTTTTATGAAAGATAGAAATATCATATTGGAAGTTTATGTGTCGCAACCTTTAGACTCAATTTTGAAAGTTCTTGAGATGAATATTGAATTTGACAGCAACTTTCAAAATTGAGGTGGACAACTTGTAACCCTTTTTTTTATTCAAGCAACGCGGACTAATTTGAGAGGTTTGGGATGATTCTAATATTCAATCCATCCCTTCAAAAGAMAATGTCACCCAATAGACACACCGACTTTAATTCTTGATGCAAAGTTTAGAATTCATCACTATAGCAAATGACATTTATTTATTGCTAAAACTATTTGGTTTTTGTATAATGACTAGTATTGTTTGGTGATTGGCACACCTACCATAATGTTTGATTGTTATTAGTRTAAATCAGTGTAGACTAGTACTCAACCCCCAAGTGCTCAAATGGCAAAGATTTGACTTACCACTACCATTTCTGTAGGACTTTGAAACCAGTTGATATCTTGAAGACATTAGGAACCATTGTAAAAGATTTAAAAATGTGCCCATAAAAATCAATGATTTGGGATGTTACTTTAATGATTTGTGTCCCTCTAAGTATTTTAAAAAAATATTGCCAAACGTTGCTACTCACACAAAGATGTCTCATTGTCATTGTGAAATGTGCAGAGTAAATGCCATATCTACTTAAATGCCATATCTACTTAACTATTTGCATTGAACTGCAGTGTACCGAAGAGGCAGCCAGGACCGGGGAAAGACAGTCGCAGTGCTGCAATAAGTTAGGGTTCCTCACTTCCGAGCGTCTTCGACACTCCATAGCCTTCTTCTGCTCCTCCCCCGATGATTGCATTTTCTCCTCCCCAGTCTCGATTCCAACCTTCCGTTGCCGTTCTTTGTCCTGCTTAGGGTTTGTGCATGCATCAGTGTTCGGCGGTGGAGAGTTTTGGTAGAGAGATTGGAGGGGGAGGGCATCATGACGGTGGTGACGACGGCGAGCGGCCTGCTGGCCATGCTGTCGGAGGACCACCCGACGCTGAAATTGCACGCGCTGAAGAATTTGAACGTGCTGGTGGAGAATTTCTGGCCCGAGATTTCCACCAACATCTCGTCGATCGAGTCGCTATACGAGGACGAGACGTTTCACGAGCGTCACTTGGCGGCTTTGGTGGCTTCGAAGGGGCTATAGCATTAAAAAACAATTTTTTATCCTATATTTTTTTGTGAAGCTTTTTTAATGCATTTTTAGTGAATGAATAGATTTGCATATTCCATCATTATTGAAATTATTAACTTTTCTAAAGAAGAAGATCCTTAATCCATGGATCACCCTTGTAGTTTGTTTCGGACACTTCTTGCTATTTTCTTTTGATGTGAATTTTAGCCATAAAAATGATATTTTTGAATTTGTTCCCAACTAATGAAGTGAAAAATTTCAAGTTTAGTTTTTTCTCCAATTGGAAAAAATAAAAATTTCTTAAAAATGAATATTTTATTGCTATATGAACTTTTTGGTTCATAACCATGGTTATAAAATAAATTGCATTTCAACAATTGCAAGGTGGATTGTGTAATGAGTTTGATAGCTTTTCATATAAAATTAAATTTTTTGGAAGTTCATTTTAGTATGCTAACACTCTCTATACCTGTTTAGGTCACCTCCAATCTAAAAAAAAATTTGTATGCAAATTTTTGAAACACTGTGGAAAAAGACAACATACTAAAAATAAAAAATGTGCCCTTCTCTTGTACACTTCTCTTGTTATAATATGACAACTCCTATGCAATTTTGCACTCAAATTTGGTGCACGTACTATAAATCGAGCTCTTTAAACATCTATACAGTTAGATTTTGAAAAAAAAAAAAAATCTTCGTTGGGGATAACTACAAGCCAATGCTCATTTTTCATGGTTAAAACACACTTGGGAAGGCTTGGGCATTTAGGGTTGAAGAACACAGGATGTGATTTAGAATTAAAGAGGTCTGTGGATGTAGTTTTTATAAACCACTTACAAGAAATCGCCTATTCATTTCATGAGCGGGTTTTACGCTATAATCAAGCCATAATGCTCAATTACGTCGTTTTCCCCATGTAACTGGACGTTATGGGTCTTTCATCTAGCATCAATTTTTCATCTTGACTTTTCACCTAGTCTATTGATTTCTTGCAATAGTTTAAGTCAAGCAATGTCCTTGTCATCTAGGATTGCCGGAAAAAAGACACCTCTTTGTTAGGCTATGTCCTCCTTGTCGATGCTTTCTTCCCCGCAATCCCCTTCTCCTCGGGCATTGTCCTATAAGTCCAATCAGGGGCCAATTACCAACCATTAGACTGACGTATTTCCAACGAAGGCCAGAATGTTTTTTTTTCTTGTTTTCAAAGTTGGAACTAAAAGTTCATGACACATGTTTCAACTTAGTGCACTAAAAAGTAGGAAAAAGTGAGTGGAAAAGTATTTTTTGAGTGATCGGAATTGGAAGACTTTAGTGATTGGCAATGCATCTGGCACACTTTTTGCCTTTGAAAATTCATAGTAATTTCAATTCATGTGATAAAATTACCAAATTTTTTGCAATCCCCATCATATCTATCATTGCACCTATGAAAATATTTGCTTTGTGTTGCACTACACCAAATCATGTCTAGAATTGCTTAAGTGATTGGTTATGGGTGGCTCGACCTTACTTCCAAAAAATAAAACAAATTGGAAACAAATTGTAAGTAGTACACCGGCACGGCAGACTTCGGTTCAGCCAGTTCCTCTAGACTCTACATTCATCCATTTACTTACATCCTCGATCCAGATTTGAATGCGCCGTTCCCCTCCTTCCTTCAGAGTTACAATGATGTTATCTTTACGTTGCATTCATATTTTAGCGGCTACCAGTAATATTCATGGATGCATCATGAAAYATACTTGGTCTTATTTGTTTCTGAGGCTATTGTTAGGCTTTTGTATTTTTTTTCCAGGTATTGGGAAGGCTAAGCTGACRYTTCTTYTCTGTGTATCGTCTTTGAAGGTAGAAGAATATAGCTCAAAAATCTCCGAGTTGTCTTTGAAGGTAGAAGACAATAGCTCCAAAATCCAAGTTCCTGAAAGTATTGTACACAATGCAACTTTTKCAAATGGGCTTGAAAGTTGGAACCTCAAAGGCTGCAGAGGTTTCGTGACTAATTGCCTGGAGAACCCAAAGATTCTTCCATTGGAGGGGAAGTCGTTTGCCGTTGCAACTCAACGTACAGACACTTGGTCTGGAATTGAGCAGATTATCACGAATCGTATAGAGCTTGAGACTATGTATGACGTTGTTGCTGTTGTTCGYATTTCTGGCTCTTGTTCCAAGGCTACTGTGATGGCCTCTCTCTAYATCCAAGAAGCTGACCGCAGCGAGCGCTATGTCAATATGGGAAGGTTTGTGAGTTTATTACCACTAGGAAAACTTTCATTTCTATTTTATTTTTCTTTGTTTCATATTTTCAACCTTGTGGCGCTTACAAAAAATTTGGGAAAATTTTATGTGCTTAGTACAAACAGGTTTTCTGTAAGATTAGACTCTTTCAAGAACTTTTTGGCAACATCATAAAGAGAGACTTCTCCAGGATTAATAAGGAGGTCTCCCTGTGGTCACAATTACCATGCGGGAGGTCTCTCCATGATACGAAGGGAGACCTCCGTTTGATCATTGTGACCATAGGGATACGTCCCCATGGATCGTGGAGAAGAAAAGATTATCCTTACGATGTAATCTTAGAGTTCTAGAAACAGTTCGTTTTTTCTGAAAACCCTGTTTTTACCTGAGGACCAGCATTTGTATGTGGGAAGTAAGTCTGTTCAATTCTTTAGCATGATGATGGCCAGACATGCCGTCATTCTTTTCTTTCAGATAGCAACTTTTGAGGATTCCATCTTGATTTTGTATCATCCCGATGTTCTTCAAATGTTGAACAAAAATCTGAACAGGTTGTGGAATTTGCAAAACGGTTTAGTCTCTAAATTAACTTTATTGGTATAATAGTAGCAATGTTACTTGCGTGTAATTGCTGGTTAAAACTCACTTGTTACTTAGATTTGGAAATTGATATCGATGCAGCCTAGAAGCGGACTCAACCGAGTGGAAACAATTGAAGGGCAGGTTGATATTGCTGAAAGCACCAACCAAAGTGTCTGTTTACTTAGAGGGTCCGCCACCTGGAACTGATCTCCTTGTGGACAGTTTCTACATTCAACCTGCAGTGAAACCAGAGCCTGTCGMCCCCCCCATTATTACGGTGAGTGTTCGTTAGATTGTTATTTGCCTCAGCTGTATGCTCTATTTCTTGAGCCGTTCTTGTGCCAGTATAATGGTTTGGTGTATCAATTACTCATTTAATCCGGTCACYACATTGTTCATTTTGCAACCTCAAGTTGGTGGATACAAACGGACTGGTATCCTAACGGACTGAAGTGTTTTTTTTAACTTTACTAATGTTCCTATAGTCGTGGATTATTTTTTGAATCTTTCAGAAATAAGGTAACAAGGTTTTCAGGAAAATTAGATTGTTTYAGAACGTTTTGATAGCATCATCGAGAGAATTTTCTCCATGATTCATGTGTAGACCTCCGTATCATAGGTACACCTCCTGATGACCACTACGACTAGAGGAAATAATCTAATCTTMATCAAGACCTGTCTAAGAACAAGTCATACTGCATTGCTTGAACCGTCTATAAGATACTCCTTTTATCAGGGTTCAGTAGTGACACTCATTCATTCTAACCCGATGATCAGCATCATATCTATACTAATAACCAATAAGTGCAGATGGTAGCAGAATTGTGTCATTTTTTCATCCAGATGCATGGTCATGTTTTCATCCTCATAGTTTTTCRCTCTAACTTTGGAATCACTAGCGTTCAAAATCGGCAAATTATTGTGAATTCAATGTTTCTTATGTAACAAGAGGTCCTGTTGCAGGTAGTATATTTTGTCAAGGAAGTCTCTAACATCGAAACGATGTTGTCTATGTGGCAGAACCCAAACTACAGTGTGAACATAGTAGACAACCACAACCTACAGCATGGTTTGAAGCACTGGTATGGACAAGGCTGTGCCCGCCTTTCCATTGCCTCCGGGKCTCCTACGTTTGTTCCSCCTGCGGCTGCTCTGTCTCTACCCGACCCTCCTCGTTTGAGTGGAAACTATCTGCTTGCATCCAACCGGACACAGTTCTGGGAAGGCCCTGCTCAATCCATCACTGACAAACTGCAGCTTTTCGTGGTCTACCAAGTCTCCGCTTGGGTACGTGTTGGGAAATGTCACGGCAAGGCAGGGCAAAAGGTGAATGTTGCGTTGGGTGTGGATGGGAAATGGGTGACTGGAGGTGAAGTGGAAGCTGATCAAAACTCGTGGAAGGAGATAATGGGATCATTCCGGCTGGAGACAAAGCCTRAAAATGTGATAGTTTATGCTCAAGGACCAGATCCTGGTGTAGATCTTATGCTCGCTGGTAAGTTCACTGTTAGTATTGAAATTTCGAACTTATTTAATATATATTGAATTTTATATGAACGTTTGAGCTTTAACACATTCTGAAATTTTTTTCATATCCCTTTGTATTCTTCTTTTCTTTTTACGTTCATCTTGTTCCGTATGAACTGTTGATATTGTAACTCTTTAACCCGCTCCCAATGTTTTAAGGTAAATGATACTATTTTGCGTCACTTTAAGCATTTTAGCCAATATGTAGTTGTGTGCTTTCATTAATAAATCAGTATAAATGCCGTGGAGAGATCACTTTGAGAACAAGAGCCAACTTCTACGGAGATCAAATTTTCTCTCAAAGCATGATGATTCGAAGTCAGATGTASGCAACCCCAYTTCCATTYAATGAKAACTGCCCATAAACATTTACCAGGTCATGTTTACATCCAACTTGCTAATTGAAAGTCAGTCAACACGAGTTGCTGTTGGTAAACAGGGGTCAGTACAGGAAACGGGAGCAGGTCCCTKATGTATCCTCTACSTTACTATGTAATCAACACAATATTTCATCAAATCTGAAGTACTGATATTCACAATCTGGACAGTATCACTCAAACCTGTATTTCAAGTTTTCTTTGAATGAAGTAACCTTGCCACTGATCATCTACCAAAGTATGTAAGCTCTCTGTGAGGATATTTTTGTTGACGTATGGGTTGACCTGTGAATCAGGATTGCAAATATTTGCTGTAGACAGAAGTGCACGAATTCCACTCTTGAAGGCCCAAGCTGATAAGGTGCGCCAGCTGTATGTCGTTGATTTTGCATTAGAGATATGCGCCTCTGTTGTTGGAACAGAGCTCGCATTTTTTAGCTCGCATTTTTGTGGTTGCTTGTATTCATGAAATACGGAGTACATGACATTTTTCAACTTCACAGTGATCTTCCTCTGCAAAGACAATCAAGGTATCTACCTAGAACCGGACACCTTCCTATAACCATCAACTACATATTCATGAGAGTCTAGGATTGGTTTTAGAAATATTTATTTCCAGCAGTTTGGACATAAGCCATGAACATTTCCATAGTCTATTCATACTGTCTCCAGATAATGCATTCAAAGAGAGTCCCCTTTTGATTACCAACAAGACCCCCACAAAAACCTTTTTCAATTTTCAATAAAATAGGAACCATGCTTAACCCCTCACAGCCCCAACCCCGCCAGCGTTGTGAAGGCGTTTTAAGAGCAGCACGCACTTCGATCGACCCAAGTGTTTAATGGGCCATTTACAAACGAATCCACCGTTGAATCGGGCAGTAATCTTCAAATGGAATAGGTAGGTTTTGTCGGATTCTGAAACCGTGTCCTTAGTGATGAGATTATAATGTTAGATGGACACAGTTCTGTAGGAAAAAGTGCCGCTTGTGACGTTCCTCGGAGTTTACGAAATGATTCACGGGTGCAATAATTGTCAAAATCAGCCATGACTTTGAACAAGTGGTTCCCCTGACTTGTAGATGAGGCACACCAAATATCAAGCGCTGACGTCGCATGTTCGACAAAGCCCATCACCAGATGTAGGGTCTCCGGGACAGGCACATGAAATGGCGACCGGTGATGACCCGACACCAAAACACTTACTACGGGTCATGGCCGGTGACATTCGAAGAATGCAAATTAGTGTGGGTTTAGAGCTCCGATCTCAAAACAGAAGGCTTTGCCGAGTGGACCTCGACTTCTGTATCATTTCCGAGTAAAAAAGATGCCATAGTACACTTGGATGACCTGCAGACCTCGGAATTCCTGATCTCCAGTATGGCAAATTCTCTGAATACAAAATTCATCTCCAATCTTGACCGCACAGAACACTTCGTGTACAAGACAAGGACTACAGTTGCGTCACAACGTCACAGTAACATCATCAGAGCTTGATGTTTCAAAATCTTTTTTATTGCCAGATCCAAGTGAAAGCAGCAATGGTCTCAGACCCAAAACTGACGCCGGCATCACAGAGGCGGGGCGATTGGAATATGGAAAATACGAACGCCCACACACCCGCACTGCACGCACTAATACTAAAGAGACCACCACACAACTGCTAAACCTGACTACACACGAACTGATATAAGCCAAGGACCGAACG